>JBBBDQ010000913.1:1585000-1612500 GCA_037127315.1 Ascarosepion bandense
GTAATTTAAAAAATTACATAAAAAAACAAAACGACAGAAACCTTAATAATAATGTGCAACATAACATTATTAATAAAGAATGTAATTGTAGGGACGGGATATGCGTTGTGGTACAGTGGATATCGGCTCGGGACGAGAAACCGGGGAGCCGAGTTCGAATTCCAGTTGAATCCATTGTATTCACTTACGCGCAAATACCCTTGAGAAAGGTATTAATCCATCTTTTCTTTCCAGTTATGGGTTAAATAGCAGGACAGACTGGGTTCAATAGCTTTGGTCGGCAACCAGCCTACCGCAGAAAGCAATGGCAACCTACTACGGGATAATCTTCTGCCCAGTCAGTCATGTCTCTTTCGAGACATGATCACCCAAGCGTGTATCACGTATGGCACCTAACTGACTGAATGGTAGGGACAAAATCAAATGCTTACTTAAGGGACTTTGTAAAACAGAAGGGGTTATTTCCAAAGAATAGTCTGTATATTATACAGATGGACAAAGAAAAACATATTTAGGGTCCACAAAAAGAATTTTTAAAAACAGATGGTATAATTCCAAATCTACATTTAGACAGGAAAATATTAAAAATTGTACCAAACTGACTAGCCACGTCTGGAAATTATAAATGAAAAATGAAAAAAAACCCTAATATAATATAGAGTATAGTGAAAAAAGCCAAACCATACAATGGTGGTAACGTCTGCAAATTGTGCCATGGAAAAAAAGTTAACCATAATGTTGTTTCCAGAATAAAAACAAAAATTGTAATGAATGAAAGATCAGAAGTAATGTCCAGATGCAATTTCACCATTCAATATATACAGGGTTGATACAAGCATGGACGATAGTTTTTTAAATCCTTAAATAACCCCTCCCTGATTTTGAAGATTTGCGTGGCGCGTTCGTACAACATTCCTGTTTGTACTTCTAAAAAACGAAAAATCTGTTATTATAAATCGCCTGAAGATAGCGAAAGGTTGAAACCAAGGTTGCGGAAATAACTCATTTCCAAATGAAAAATATTCAAAAGCTCTACAATATAAATGTATTGTACACTTTTAATGGAATTGAGTACTGGTCTAATTTAATTTTTTTTTAATCATATCACCCCAAGCAAGGCGGTAACGCCACTGATGTGCAGGGGGCTACATAAGAGTGAGAAGATTAGAAAAGAGAAAACCGGAAACCGCATCCTAAAACAGGAAACAAGGGATGAGCCTCTTCACCTGTTCAATAGATGTTGGTGGAGTGTGAACTGGGCGATAGTTTAGTCTATCTACTCCAATTGAAAGAAAAACAAAACAAAATAAGACAATTAGAAAAGAGAAAACCGGAAACCGCATCCTAAACAGGAAACAAGGGATGAGTCTCTTCACCTGTTCAATAGACGTGGGTGGAGTGTGAACCGGCGATAGTTTAGACGGTAACGCCACTGATGTGCAGGGGGCTACATAGGAGTGAAACGATTAGAAAAGAGAAAACCGGAAACCGCATCCTAAACAGGAAACAAGGGATGAGCCTCTTCACCTGTTCAATAGATGTGGGTGGAGTGTGAATCTATTCACAAAAACTAACTAATTATGTATAAAATAAAAGACTAAAACAGAAAAAATACATTACAGTCAAACAAGAGGAAAAAAGAAGACCGGAAAAATAACATCCTTGAAAATGGCCTGTGAAGAGGCTGAAAGCGCTTGAAAAGTCGAAAGTTACGGAACATTTTTGCATTCCTTATCTCTAGCAAAAAGGAAACATGTAAGAATCAAATATTAATAAAATCTTCCTTGTCGGTCGTTTTTAACGAAAGATTGCTGCCCAAATATACGTTTACATATATATATATATATATATATATATATATATAGTTCATGGTTTTTCTTTCTTTCATACTTAGAGTATTTTGATGTACTAATTGCTCTAATTATTCTGCTATCTATCTATCTATCTATCTATCTATCTATCTATCTATCTTAGTTTATTAAATTTCTATCTATCTATCTATCTATCTATCTTAGTTTATTAAATTTCTATCTATCTATCTATCTATCTATCTCAGTCTATTCATATCTATTTATCTATGTGTTCATCTCCTATAAACTTACTATATGATTAAATAAAATTATACCAACAAATTATGAAACATTGCTTCTTAATGCATCATTTAGCACAAAGCAAAAAGCGTTGGAACAATACCGAATTTGTATAATTCTGTGTACATATAAAAATATCTAAGTTTTAGTGTTCTCTGATTTAATATACCTAGGTAATTCTCAAATTGTCGTACGATATATGTGCACAAACACATACACCTAAATATATGTATATATTTCTTTGTATAGTGAGGCTATTGTTTTTTGATGTGGCAAAACACCAAACAAAAGAATCACACCATCGGTACGTTTAACTTGGAACACTGCTGATGGCCAGATAAAGTTTCCTTTTGACAATTTCTTTGTTGATTGGTCGATAAAATTTTCACTGACTTTTTCTGATTGGTTGATAAACTTTTTGCTCGCTTTGTGATTGGCCCATAAATCCTTTTGTGCGTTTGTGGCAAGCACAATAAAACCTTTGAGGTTTTTATTTCTGTATATTCTTGACCAAATGACCACTACAGAGTAAGAATTATTTGGTGCGCCTGCGCGTAACGAATGAATACGATGAAAAATAAACGCTGTTGTATGTACCACGAAAACATTCGGAAGATACAAACCTATTTTATCTCTTCACTAGAAGGTTCATATAAGACCGACCTTATTAGTGGCCTAGTATGAAAATCATGTTTGGAAAAGCCATTGGAAACATTACTCTCTCTATCTCTCTCTTACACACGTACACACGCACACAATATATATATATATATATATATATATTGTGTGTGTATGTGTATGGGCAGATTTGAGCGCAGGTGAGCGTACGAGGCTTACTGGAATGCTTTAATCCATACTAAGATAATTCAAACCTGCTTAGCAAAATATATAGTGTGTATATATATATATATATACATATATATATATATATATATATATATATATATATATATATATATATGCATTTATTTACTTGGATATATATATATATATATATATATATGTGTGTGTGTGTGTGTGTGTGTGTGTGTGTGTGTGTGTGTACCTGTATAAATACATATATATTTTCAGATATTTATATAGGAACAGAAATTACAAAAAAATATCAGAGTAGATATATAGATAGCTATGGACACACACACACACATACACACACAGACATATATATATATATATATATATATATATATATATATATACGTAAGAGCATGTATACACTATATATCATATAAGTATGAATAGAGAAAAATCATATACTCTACGGGAGGCTCATTATTTATATATACACAGAGTTTACAAACAGATACATATCATTCGATATATATACAAATATATATATACATATAAAAATACATATATATATATATATATATACCTTTGTTTGCGCGTAATCTTTTGTTTCACTTTTATATATATACATGAATTTTTACCTATCTGATTGTATGTGGTTGTTACAGTTGAATAGACCTAATTGAATTTGCAGAGATAACCCGGTTTTAGTCGAAGGCGGAGGGGCACATTCGTTTCAAAATGGCTGCCAACGATAAAATCCGGTGATAAAAACTGTCAATAAAAAGATGACAAAAAATATTAACATTAATAATAATAATAATAATAATAATAATAATAATAATAATAATAATAGAAGCATTTTCAGATTTTCTTAAGTTTTGTGATTAGTTCAGTTGACCAACAAAGTGACCGAATCTGTAGAGATGAGAGAATAAAACAGGAAAAGGTGAACGTCCACAGACACGATTATCATTCGGCCGGAATTTTTTTTTCCATCGCCCTTTTGAACATTATTGCGACATTTCTATCTTTCAAATAGACAACGAATTCCGACCGTATTTCTCTCGTTCGTGTAGCAGAGGCATTTTATTTTATGTATCATTTTCTTTCATCTGAGGATTCCCTTCGGGTTTTTCTCTCGTTTATATTTTTACAATTTTCGTGAGGAAAATATCATTACTTATTCTGTCTTTGGTCCTGGGTGTGACAAGAAACAGCATCCGGCAGCAAGGCCTCTGATTTGGAGGTTGTGAGGAGCATGCAACCCCCTCTTAATAGCTTTTGTTCCCAGGTTCACCCTTAAATCACTTCAAGCAAGGCGATAAATCCACTAAGGAGAATGAAGTTACTGAAAGCAAAATAGTATAACAAAAATTTAGGGAAGAGAAAGGACAATAAAAGAGTCGTTTTTAGGAAGATATAAGATGGCCAATGACGTTGCATGTCAAGTTTTAAGATGGTAAGAAATTGGAAGAGAGTTCCATAAAGGAAAAATCATTGTTATTTTTTTTTCAGTGATTTAAAATTTTTTTTTTTTTGTGTCAATGGATTTTATTGGATGGATAAAGGTAGTATAATCTTTATATAACTATAAATCAAATCAAGATATTTCCAGTGTTCCATTTTTGATGAAAAAGGTAAACTAGTATACATATATATTATTTGTGTGTAGATTTGAAACCAGGTTACTAATATAGGTAAACTAATACAGGTAAACTAATACAGGTAAACTACAGTTTATTAATACATGTTACTAATACGGGTAAACTCCTTCTAAAATAACGCGTATCGTTATATACTTTGGATGAATCACTCTCAAAATAGTGGACATCACAATCATGCTGTTTCAATTTGAGACTTCTTAAGTGTTGGGTATGACGGTATACTGCATCCGACAGCAAGGCCTCTGATTGGAAGGTTATGAGAAGCATGCAACTACCTCTCAATTACTGTTGTTCCCTGGTCCACTCGGACCCGGAGTGGTAGCACCTCTTAGAGTCTCAGCTATGGGCAAATAGTTAACCCCCAAACTGGGGATAAAACACCAAGAAAATATAAAAATACATTTTTATAAAAATATATACATAAAATAGACTTTTATAGAAAAATATACATTTTTGAAGAAAAATATTAGTAACAATACATTTTTGAAGACAAGAAATTATTACCATACATTTTTGAAAGAAAAAAAATATTCTCAGCAAAACATTTTTGAATACAAATCTAGAAGACATTTTCAGTTTTCTAAAATAATAAAAACTAAAAATTGTCATTAAAATCTGACTAAATCAACCTTCTCACTATAGCCTGGCATTAATAAAAAAATACCCTAAAACACCACATTTTTGGCATTAAATAACCTACGGAAGTGTTGATATGCCGTTAAACAAAACTCACTCAAACTCGCTTATTCTCTTTTTCTAGCTTTGTCATATAAGTACTTTTTTTTTTTAATATTTTGGGTTTTGGGTTAAATTTTTGGGTTTTGGGTTAAATTTCCTTAAAAAAGCATTTTCTTCTTATTTTTAAATAAAAGTAAAGCCACAGTATTTGCGTTTATTTAGAAATAAGAAGTAAATACATTAAATTTAGGATCAATTCTAAACATAAAGTCATGGAATCAAGACATTTCCAGTGTTCCATTTTTGATGGAAATAAGTTAATTAGTATGCATATATATTATTAGATTTGAAACTAGTGTACTAATATGGGTAAACTCTTTCTAAAATAACGCGTCTCATTATATACTTTGGATGAATTAGTCTTAAACTAGTGGACTCCACAATCATGTTGTTTCAATTAGAGACTTCTTAGGTGTTGGGCATGACGGCAAACTGCATCCAGCAACAAGGAGTCTGATTGGGAGGATGTGAGAAGCATGGAACCACCTCTTAATTACTGTTGTTCTCATGTCCACCTTGACTCGGAGTGGTAGCACCTGTTAGGGTCCGAGCTATGTGCAAATAGTTAACCCCCAAACTGGGGGGTCAAAACACTATGAAAGTATAAAAATACACTTTTATAGAAAAAATATACATTTTTGAAGGAAAAATATTACCAATCTTTTGAAAAAACAAAATTATTACCATAACACATTTTTGAAAGAAAAAAAATTATTCTCAGTAAAACATTTTTGAATACAAAACTAGGGACATTTTCAGTTTTCTAAAATAAAAAGATTAAAACCAAACAATTTTCATTAAAATCTGACTAATTCAATCTTCTCACTATAGCCGAGCATTGAAAAAAAATACCTTAAGACCCCACCTTTTTGGCATTAAATAACCCACGGAGGTTGATATGCCGTTAAACAAAACTCACTTATTCTCTTTTTCTTGCTTTGCCATATAAATTCATTTTTTATTTTTTAATATTTTGGGTTTAATATATCCTCTGTTAAATTTCCTTAAAAAAGCATTTTCTTCTTATTTTTAAATAAAAGTAAAGCCACAGTATTTGCGTTTATTTAGAAATAAGAAAAAAACACATTAAATTTAGGATCAATTTTTTTTTAATCATATCACCCCAAGCAAGGCGGTAACGCCACTGATGTGCAGGGGGCTACATAAGAGTGAGAGGATTAGAAAAGAGAAAACCGGAAACCGCATCCTAAAACAGGAAACAAGGGATGACCCTCTTCACTTGTTCAATAGGTGTGGGTGGAGTGTGAACCGGGCGATAGTTTAGTCTATCTACTCCAATTGAAAGAAAAGAAAACAAAGTGAGATGATTAGAAAAGAGAAAACCGGAAACCGCATCCTAAAACAGGAAACAAGGGATGAGCCTCTTCACCTGTTCAATAGGTGTGGGTGGAGTTCTAAACAAAAAGTTATGGAACTGAGAGAAAGCACTAAATATGCAAACACACAGCAACAACTACAACACTTATTATTATTATTATTATTAATAGCGTCGTCATACCGTCATAAATGACAACAAAAAATTTATATCAATATGCCGCCTAAAATGACATATATGTTGATGTACCTAATATTGAGTATCTTGCATTAAGTCATAAGAAACAAAGTAATCAAAACCCCTGAATGTGATGAGAAGGAAATACATTATATATATATATAAACGAGAAATTGTAGGAGAATTTGAAATAATTCATCGAGCTTTACAAGACCTCAACAAAATGCAAAATGCACTGGACGAACGTTTCGTCCTATATTTGGGAGTACATCAGCAGTGCGCATCCACTACCGGGAATCGAAACCCAGACAGTTGTGTAATTAAGCAAACGCCTTACCAACTGTACCACGGTGACAAAGACGGAACGAGCTGAACTCGATTTTAACGGCATATCAATTCAACTCGAATTTAATTCGTTAATTTGGGGCTCGTGGTACAGCTGGTATGACGTCTATTTAATAACGTAACTGTCTGGGTTTCGATTCTTTTTACTGATGAGTCGCAAATATAGAACGAAACGACCGTCCAGTGCTTTCTGCAGTCTGTTGAGGCCTAGTAAAACCCGAAGAATTACTTAATATACATACATACATACATACAAACATATATATATATATATATATATATGTAATGAATGATTTTGAACATTATTTTTCGTATTACTCGTATTTAAGTAGATATTCTGTTTTTAATTAAACAGTATTTTATATTTATATCTACCGGCCTGATTATTTTTTTCTAATCCTGCTGGGTAGCACACATTTTCGTCATAAAAATTTATCGTGAAATAATCAGGCCGGTAGATATAAATATAAAATACTGTTTAATTAAAAACAGAATATCTACTTAAATACGAGTAGCGGTAAAAATAATGTTCAAAATAATTCATTACAAATTGTCGGTTGCTTAGAACCAAGTTTCGTTAAATTTCGTTAATTTCCGTAGCATGTTTATATATATATATATATATATATATATATATATATATATATATATATATATATTATAAAGGATTTTGGATTATTACTTTGGATAATACATATTATTTCACCGCTTTGATGTTCTTAAGGCGTCTCGTCAGATCCAAATGATGCAACAGTAGGTAATCGAAATATCACTCGATTGCCGACTGTTTTACCATTTGGATCTGACGAGACGCATTAAGAACATCAAAGCAGTGAAATACGTATTATCCAAAGTAATAATCGAAAATCCTTTAAAATCCTTTATAAAATATTTCACTGTTAAATTAAATAAATGAATTTAACATTGAATTCTTTCGAGTTCGTCTCTTTTGGAATTTACTCGGATTACATACCAAGTTTAATATGTTATATATGTATGTACATATATTTATTAAAAGGGCGACAAACAAATATAGATAGATAGATAGGGAGAGAGAGAGAGAGGGAGGGAGAGAGAGAGAGAGTATCGCCAAGGATTCTTTTAATTTTTTGTTGTAGAAAACTAAATATAAATTCTGTTATATATATATATATATATATATATATATATATATATATATATATATATATATCCCAGAGGTAGGATCGCCGACTGACGCCACTTCGGTCGGGTTTCACTCCTCGGTTAAAAGCAATCGGAGTCTAACCGTACTAATAAGCTGTGGTACAGCGAAACAGATCTCTCTGCGGATGACTATATATATATATGAAAGATTTTCGATTATTACCTTGGATAATACATATTTCACTGCGTTGATGTTCTTAACACGGCTCGTCAGATTTTGGAGCTGCGTTAAGAATATCAAAGCGGTGAAATATGTATCATCCAAGGTAATAATCAAAAAACCTTTATAAAATATTACCTGTTAAATTAAATAAATTAATTTAACATTGAGTTCTCTGGAGTTCGTCGCTTTTGGAATTTACGCGGATTACATACCAAGTGACTATATTATGTATATATATATATATATATATATATATATATATATATAATGTGTATGCCTATAAAATGAATTCTACACAGATCAAAGAAGAGTACTTTTAAGAAAATGTTGAGAGAATATCTTAATCGCAGGTCATCTACAGTAAATTTACCTCCTTGAGCTTACATTAACATTTCACCGTTCCTGGAAGAACGTAAATTATTACACTTGATGAATAAAGCGAGAAGTAGAATCTGGCCAGACATAGGACAAGAACAGTGCGGGTTCATCAAAGACACTAGAACAAGGAACGCCATATTCATGATTAGGATGCTCTCCGAAAGGGCAATACAGATGAAGAAAGAATTGTATTTACATTAGCAGCTATAGTTATTAGTCCACACCAAGTTTTTTTTAAAAGAAACTATGTATTTCATACTATTTTTAAGTGGATAATTCTAAATGAAAATGGGATGGTTCTTTCGTTATTATTACTTTGCAAAATTTTACAAGGCATAGAAGCAAAGATGAATTCGTCCGAATCAGTCCAAACTTTCTTCATTCTTTCATTGATGAAACTGCAATATAGGTAATTATTAAATATATATAAATTCAATTGATGCACATGTTATTGAGCAGTATTAATAAAAGAACCATTCTATTTTCATTTACAATTATCCACTTGGCAATAAATACTAAAAAATTGTATGAAATACATCAATTTTTAAAACACTGGCTTGGCCGAATAATTATGGCCGGTAGTGTATATATAAAAACGAGAGATTGTAGGAGAATTGTATAACTCGCTACTAACGGTTATATATCTCGACAGACTCCCACGGAACTCTAACGATTATTTGAGACATTTCTCCGACATTTATGTGGGTTTTATTTGACTATTGTTTTCAAATGATATTTGTCAATTGCAGATGTACACTACCGGCCATAATTATTAAGCCAACCTAGTTTTTTTTTAATAGAAAAGATCTATTTTACACAATTTTTAGTATTTATTGCCAAATGAAAATAGAATAATTCTTTCGTTATTATTACTTTGCAAAATTTTTACAAGGCAAGGAAGCAAAGCTGAACTTGTCCGAATCACTCCAAATTTTCTTCATTCTTTCATTGATGAAACAGCAATATAGGTAATTATTAAATATTTATAAATTCATTTGATGCACATGTTATTGTGCAATATTAATAAAAGAACCATTCTATTTTCATTTACAATTCCCCACTTGGCAATAAATACTAAAAAATAGTATGAAATACATCATTTTTTAAACACTTTTTTGTTATTTCAATATTGGTTCAGCCTACCTTCTTGTTTTCGTGTCTTTCTGGTTGGCCCTAACACGCGACAACACTGTCTGTATCTCTGCCCGCCCTGTGAGTATTAGATTCTCTAAGCCCTCCTTCCTTATTATGTGTCCCAGAAATTTCAGCTCTCTCTTTCTTAGGTATAAGTTTCCTTTTCGTTTCCATCCTCTCTAAAATCCTGTCGTAGCTCATATGTTTGGTCAACTGTATCCTCAGCATCCTTCTGTAGAACCACATTTCAGTTGTTTCGAGTTTTTCTTTCATCTCTGAGGAGCTTGCCCTGCACTCGCCGCCAAATAGGAGGACATATATCTTCTTCTTCTTCTTCTTCTTCTTCTTCTTCTTCTTCTTCTTCTTCTTCTCCGTGCCCTGTCACTTCAGGATGCAGGCGATCATGGTTCTCCACGTCTCCCTATCCCTTGTGGCTCTTAGTATGTTTGCTCATGTTACTCCTGGCAAACCCCGTTCTGTCACCCACCTGATCAGGTCCTGCAAATATGTTATCCGCTGCCTTCTGGTTCTTTTGTTATTATTATTTTGCAAAATTTTTACAAGGCAAGGAAGCAAAGATGAACTTTTCTGAATCACCTTAAATCTTCTTGTTTCTTTCATTGATGAAATTGCAATAAAGGTAATTATTAAATATTTATAAATTCATTTGATGCACATGTTTTAGTGCAGTATTAATAAAATAATCATTCTATTTTCATTTACAATTACCCGCTTGGCAATAAATGCTAAAAAATCGTATGAAATACATCATTTTTTTAAACACTTGAGTGGCCTAGTAATTATCGCCGGTAGTATATATATATATATATATATATATATATATATATATACTACCGGCGATAATTATTCGCTGTATATATATATATATATATATATATATATATATATATATATATATATATACAGCGAATCTACAGGGTGCGATGGGTAAATTGTAGATATTTTCCTTGTAAAATTTTGCAAAGTAATAATAACAAAAGAACCATTCTATTTTCATTTACAATTATTCACTTGGCAATAAATGCTAAAAAACAGTATGAAATATATCATTTTTAAAACACTTGGTTGGCCTAATAATTATGGCCGGTGGTATATATATATATATATATATATATATATATATATATATATATATATACAGCGAATCTACAGGGTGCGATGGGTAAATTGTCGCTATTTACCATGTAAAATTTTGCAAAGTAATAATAACAAAACAACCATTCTATTTATATTCACAATTATTCACCTGGCAATAAATACTAAAAAATAATATGAAATACATAAATTTAAAAAGAAAACTGGGGTGGCTTAATAATTATGGCCGGTAGTGTATGTTTTATCGATTATGCAAAGGCGTTCGAGAAAATACGCCACAAATATTTATGGAGGTGCTCAGCAGCCTTGACATATTTGGGAAAGACATAAGAGTAAACAAGAATATCTAGCGGCAGGAAACTGCTTGCATACGGACAGGTAACGAATTCTGCAAATATATCCAAGATAGTAAGGGGCGTAAATAAGGATGTGTCTTTTTGCCGGATCTTTCAACTTGTACAACGAGACTATTCTGAGGACCCTAGATGTTATGCCAGGATTTGTCAACGGAGGCCACAATTTGAACAACGTAAGGTACGCAGATGATACCGTGCTGATTGCAATCACGGAAACGAAACTACAAGACACCCCACCGAACTTAGCTGAAGAAAGTGACAAAAAGAACTACAAATAAAATGCAAGAAAACCAAGTGCATGGTCTTCAGCAAAAGGGCAGCCCAAAATGCCAAATACAGGTGGGGTTACTAAAATCAGGCAAGTACAAAAATTTAAATACTTGCGAAAATTTCTAACAGAAGACGGAAAGTGTGAGACAGAGATCTGAACGCGAATTGGCATGGCGAATAACTCGTTCCAGAAGCTGAGTAAAGTATTAAGAGACAGGAAACTTTGACTAAAAAACAAAGAAGAGAGTACTGGATTTCTATGTGATATCAGTTCTTCAATTTGGCAGTGAATGTTGGACAATATCATCACAGATGAAGGAAAATCTTGAAGCACCTGAAATGTGGTTCTGCAGAAGAATGCTGCGTATATAATGGACTAAGCATTTGAGCAATGATGAGGTTTTGGAAAGAATGGCAACGAAAAGTAAACTGATACTGAGCATCAGGAAGAGACAATTAAAGTTCCTGGGATATGCAATAAGAAAGAAGGGCTTAGGGACCTAATACTAACAGGCTAGATAAAGGGAAAAGGATTGAGGAAAGCAGCGGTTAAATATTTGAAGTGCCCGAGCAAGTGGATGACAGAATGTGGGTTGCGTGGTGTTACAGGAGAATGTGTAATAAGAGTCACCAGGAGTAGAATGATGTGGAAGGCCATGATCGCCTACGTCCTGAAAGGACAAGGCACATAGAAGAAGAAGATATCTAATAAGAAAAGTAATAGACTAGCATGTATAGCTGCACCAAAGTAACAAATTTACTTTGATAAAGTGTAAAAGGCTTCACACAAAAAATCCACTTACTCATATATTTTTCCCACAATATTATATTTGATATACCACCTTAATATATTGTTATACCATATATATTATACTTTAGAACATGTACAAACTACAATCTACTACAAAATTGTACATTTTGTTTCAACATTGAAAGAACAATAGCTCATCAGATGTTTAATAATGATTGCAATAAACGTTTTATTAAAAAAAACTTCCTTTTATTTTTGAACATTTTTTGTACTAGGTAAGAGATATTTAAAAAAAGTGGGAAGACAAAGGGCAGAAAAGATGAGAACACAAGATGAGAAATCCAAAAACTGAAAGAAAGAGGAAAGAGAAAAACACAGAAGAAACAAAAAGCAAAGTAGAAAACAAGAAAGAAAGCACTGTGAGGAAAGAGCCAATGGAAACGGCAAAGAGAAAAAAAAATTAAATTTAGGCAGGAAGTGAATGGTAGACAGATATAGATATCGGTTACATGTTGTTTGGGCTAAAATCTTTTAGCATTAAAAAAAGAACCATACATCTATAACAGAAAAAGGAAATAAAGAGGAAAATGGAAAGACACAAAAAAGAAGCAGAATGCAAAAAGAAGATCAAAAAGGGAAAAAATGAGAAAAGGCACAGAGGGAAGAAAGGGGAGAGACAACAGAAACATCTAAGAAATAGAATTTTTAAACTACGGTCTGAATTAAAATGCAGAAAGATACAGACACCGTTTACATTGTTTCAAACTAAATCTTTTGACATTTAAAAATAATGAAATCACATACACAAACAGAGAAATTATTCATAAAACGTTTATTAGAAAATATTTAAAACCATAACACGAAGATATAAATTGGATAAAAAAATAAAAACAATTAAATTTAAAATTAAATTTAAAATTTAAAATTGATTAAAATTAAAAGAAATTAAATTAACATAAGAAGAGAGATCTTATAGTTAAAATAAATTATTACGATAGTAAGAATAATGCGGAAAAAATTTGACAATTGCTAAAGTTTCTTACCTTGGATTTTATGATTCTAGCAGGATTGTAAGGTCAATTGTTCAATATGTTTAAAATTACTGTAATTTTATGCCTTTGATTTAGTAATAGTTTCATGTATTTAATAATTTCCATTTTCTCTTGCAGAGAGAAAATATGGTTCGTTCACAGGTTGTAGGTTGTTTGAGAATTTTCTATTTAACTTTACGTGTTTTATTTTCTTCTTTAAACTTCCAAAAATATTTAAAAAGTGATGACATATTTTGTTTATCCTTATTATAAAAAAAATCAGAGATGATTGTAAAAATGCATTTTGAAAAAAGATCAACATATTACCAATATAAGCTTTAATAACCGTAGAATTTTCTAGTGATGAAATAGAGCACATGTAGACAAAAGATTTACTTAAACACTTAGTAGATAAGGAGCATTGGTTTGAATTTCTACAATTATATATGTTTTTTTATGAGGCAAATAAAATGAGCAATAGAACTACCATTGTTATTTTTATATGATTTCAATATTTTATCGTTATGTAAGTTAAATATTTTTCCGAAATTGTTAGAGCCCTTATACCTGAGTTTTAGAGTATTCTTATTGAAAATTTTGCTTAAAGGGTTTAAAAAACTTAAAAAATCATGGCTGGTAGTATATATATATATATACACTACCAGCCATAATTATTAGGCAACCCTTTTTTTTTTAAAGGAAATTATATATTTCATACTATTTTTAGTATTTATTGGCAAATGAAAAAAGAAAGGTTCTTTTGCTATTATTATTTTGCAAAAGCCAGGAACAAAGATGAACTCGTCAGAATCACCTTAAATTTTTTTCATTCTTTCATTGATCAAACTGCAATATAGGTAATTATTAAATAATTAGAAATTCATTCGATGCACATGTTATTGTGCAATATTAACAAAGAAACCATTCTATTTTCATTTACTATTATTCACTTAATAATTAAAGTAAAATGTAGTATGAACTACATAATGTTTTTTTAAATACTGGGGTGGGCTAATAATTGTAGCCGGTAGTGTATATAATTAAAAAGTGGTAAATTTTATAGATAAGTGCAATTAGTATATATAGAGATAAAATTTTAGATATATTCAAGAGTATGAAAAATTCAATTATGGCAAGAATTGGTGATTTCATTACACTGGTTCAACAGGCAAGCCTTTGGGAGCATAATTATTTGATTTTTTTCTTGTAAGCAAAGATGCATATTTCATGTAACGATTTATATGTTCTAGCTTTTATAAATATTTTTCATTCAACTGGTGAAGATTTTTAAGAATCTTTCAATTGCCAGTAGTATTTACTGAGAAGGTAGGATAATTATATTTTTTTCTTATTGCATTATATGTGTTGTTGCAAAAATCTGTCTTAAAACAATTCTTAGTACACCCGAAATAATGTCTGGCAAAATAAGGATTAGTAATGGAGATGGTTCATTGGTAAACTATGGAATTTGTAAAGCATTTATTTTGCAGAGGATATGTGTTAAGATTATTACAATTGCAAGAATCGTTCATGATTAATATCATTATATTGTTTTAGGATCTTATTATTCAATTTTTATTATCATCTCAAGAATATCAGTGCAACTATAATTAAATTTCAATATATTTTTATTAAAGATTTATTAGATTAGAAAATGATATACGAACTCTCATATATATATATATATATATATATATATATATATATATATATTGAACAGGTGTAGAGGCTCATCCCTTGTTTTCTTGTTTAGGATGTGGTTTCCGGCTTTCTCATTTCCAATCTTTCCACTCTTACGTAGCCCCCTGCACATCAGTGGCGTTACCGCCTTGCTCGGAGTGATACGATATATATATATATATATATATATATATATATATATATATATATATATATATATATATATATATATATATATATATATATATATATATATAAATTTTGTATATATATAGAAAAATGGGAGGCAATTATCCATCAATATAGTATATAAATAAGGTATATATATATATATATATATATATATATATGGGATAACCATATATATATATATATATATATATATATATATGTGGGGAATTGATATATAGACTATATATATATACACACACACACATATATATATATATATATATATATGTAATTTTCCCATATGTATATATATAATTTTCCCATATATTCCCATATATATATATATATATATATATATGGGATAACCATATATATATATATATATATGTGCGCAATTGATATATAGACTATATATATATATATATATATATATATATGTAATTTTCCCATATGTATATATATAATTTTCCCTATATATATATATATATATATATATATTTATATATATATGTAATTTTCCCATATGTATATATATAATTTTCCCATATATATATATATATATATATATATATAACTATCCTTATTATAATATAGAAGATTATTATTATCATTACAACGAGAATAATAACTTTTCGACTCTCTGGCATACTTAACATTTTTCTAAAACGTAATGATGAGATTTTTTTGTTTACTATTTTCACGGAAATATAATAATAATAATAATAAAAATAATAATAATTATTATTATTATTATTATTATTATTATTATTTAATTTTTATTATTATTATTATTATTATTATTATTATTATTATTATTTAATTTATCTCTTTCTCATTAATGATCCTGGTTGATTAATCAATTAGTTTTAATAAATGTATAATTAATTACATATTACTTAAAGACACGTATATTAATTTTAGCTTTTATTTCGCAATAATAATATTTCTCATAATTTCTATGATACTAGTTATAGATAATGCCACGTACTTTTATCAAATTTAATGAGTAAATAACTGAATATACAGATGAATGAACAAATTTTTTACATATTCCTAATTTTATGCAAACATAAGTTATCACAATTTTGTATTTTTTAAAATACATCCCGATAAAGAATACCACTGCCTTCTTTAAATTAATTAATAATTAAAATATTATATATTTCCCCAACTTGCAGATATGTGCCACTTAATCTCATTATTTTCAAAATAGTAAAAAATTTATTTTTATGTTGTCATTTTTCATCATATTTTGATTTCTGCTAAGGCAGGTAGTGGTGTGTCGTTATGGCTCCATTTCATGTTTTTTTCTATCTCCCCTCTCATCCCTAGCGTTACAGAGACAAAATTCCCCTTAGTGTGTGGGCTGTACTTAAGACATCTTTTGTACATCTTTTGTATATATTATATTATATTTTCGACCTCAGGTAAGATCTCTTGTGAGGGACAGGCTATATAAGGATAGGGAGATATAAAAAAAAAACTATGAAATGGAGCCATAGCAACACATTACGACCTGCCTTAGGTCTTCCCGTAGACTTGGTAGTTAGTGCGACCATAGTATAAATCGAATTATGATGAAAAATGATATAATAATAATAATAATAATAATAATAATAATAATAATAGAGAAGGAAATGGCAAATGTAGGGGTTAGATGCATAACCGATGTCAAGATAAACTTCTTATACTATGCCCGCGTCAAACAAACTGATGTAGACAAACTGATATAGACAAACCTCATACAGATCAGTGGTTGTTTATGGCAAGATTAAAAACTAAAACTGGTGGTTTTATCCTTGGTTCACAGGATCTTACCGAGACATTATGTTGATCCCAAGTAAAGATTCTGTGATGAATATCCTGAAGCTATATCGTTGGATTGTATTAGAATCCAACGAATATAAAACATATGATAGGGTGGCTAATATCTTTAATGGAAAATCTGTAATTGTTATGCGAAGCAAACGACAAGAAATTGATATAAACACAACCAAGATTCGGTTATAAACATAAAAGCTTCAACAATTTAATGGGATTTACAATACTCACAGAGATAACACTCAAAGCTAATCGCCCAGACACTGTTTTTTGGACGTTTTTCTTTTAATCGTTTTACCCCTAGCAAGGCGGTACCGCCACTGATGCACAGGGGGCTGCATAAGAGAGAAAAAGTTTAGGCAGAAGGAGAGTGAAGAGAAAGACAAACCAGCTAGAGGGGGTTTCAGAGAAAGGGAAAGAGAAGGATATGAACACAGGAGTGAAGACAGTTGCGTAGGTAGAGAGAAAGGAAAAGAACAAGATGCAAGGGGTGATGTAGAAAGAGTGAAGAGGAAGACGAACCAGCAACAGGGGGTGAAAGAGAAAGGGCAAGAGAAGGATATGAACACAGGAGTGAAGACAGTTGCGTAGGTAGAGAGAAAGGAAAAGAACAAGATATACGGGGTGATGTAGAAAGAGTGAAGAGAAAGACAAACCAGCAACAGGGGGTGAAAGGGAAAGGGCAAGAGAAGGATATGAACAGAGGAGTGAAGACAGTTGCGTAGGTAGAGAGAAAGGAAAAGAACAAGATGCACGGGGTGATGTAGAAAGAGTGAAGAGAAAGACGAACCAGCTACAGAGGGTGAAAGAGAAAGGGCAAGAGAAGGATATGAACACAGGAGTGAAGACAGTTGCGTAGGTAGAGAGAAAGGAAAAGAACAAGATGCAAGGGGTGATGTAGAAAGAGTGAAGAGGAAGACGAACCAGCAACAGGGGGTGAAAGAGAAAGGGCAAGAGAAGGATATGAACACAGGAGTGAAGACAGTTGCGTAGGTAGAGAGAAAGGAAAAGAACAAGATGCACGGGGTGATGTAGAAAGAGTGAAGAGAAAGACGAACCAACTACAGGGAGTGAAAGAGAATGGGCAAGAGAAGGATATGAACACAGGAGTGAAGACAGTTGCGTAGGTAGAGAGAAAGGAAAAGAACAAGATGCAAGGGGTGATGTAGAAAGAGTGAAGAGAAAGACAAACCAGCAACAGGGGGTGAAAGAGAAAGGGCAAGAGAAAGATGTGAACACAGGTGTGAAGACAGTTGCGAAGGTAGAGAGAAAGGAAAAGAACAAGATATACGGGGTGATGGTAGGAAGAGTGAAGAGAAAGATGAACCAGCTACAGAGGGTGGAAAGGTGTGCAAGAGAAGGACAGGAACAGAGGAGGAAGGAAGGTAGGTAGAGAGAAAAGAAAGAACAAGATGCACGGTGATGTAGAAAGAGTGAAGAGAAAGACGAACCAGGCTAAAGTGAGGCAGTGAAAGGCAGCAAGAGAAGGAGAACAGAGGAGTGAAGACAGTTGCGTAGGTAGAGAGAAAGGAAAAAGAACAAGATGCACGGGGTGGATGTAGAAAGAGTGTAGAAGACGAACCAGCTTTCACAGAGGGTGAAAGGAAAGGCAAGATAGATAAGTGAACACAGGAGTGAAGAGCACCAGGTAGAGGAAAAGAAATCGAAGATGCAAGGGTGATGGAAGAATGAGAGAAGACAAACCACAAAATAAAAAAGTGAAACAGCAGCAAACAGAAGCATGCAGTCATTGCCAGGCAACAAACATGGTCAAAAAAAAGTACATACTTTTTCTTACCAAGAAGACACAATGGCAGATGTGAGCATGACTGGAGTCAAGGGATTAGAGATGGGAATTGACATTACATTTAGATTCCTGGAGGTTGTAGCCGTCAGGAAAGCAAGTATACGAATGGGAGTTCCACGGGCGGGAAGTGCGAGAAAATGAGCTAATGGAGTTGGATTGTCGGCTGCATTTGGTTGATCTAAATGTAAATGGGTGAGACCTTGTTGCCAGTATGGTTGCAATTGGGGAGGGGACACCAGGAACCTAAGTTCGTCGGAACAGAAGCCATGAAAATATTTGTAGAAGAGACATGGCACTCTCTGCGGATTGTAATGTAATCTGAAGATATAAAAATATTTTTTATCATTTCACCCCATGCAAGGCATTCCACTGCCACTATTGAGCATGGGGCTACATAGGGGAAGGTAAAGAGAAGGAGTGGTTAGATATATGAAATGTCAGAAGGAAGGTGATAGATGGGTAAGGATACTGAGGATGAGGTTAGGGTAGATGGGAAGAGTGTTTGCAAGAATGGGAGCAAGCTAGTGTGTTAGGAGGTGTCTATTGACCTTACATTTAAACTCCTAGAGATTGTAGCCGTCGGGAAAGCAATCATGTGGAAGGGAATTCCACAGTCGGGAAGTGCGAGAAAAGAAACTGTTGGAGTAGAAGTTGCAGTTGCATTTTATCGGATTCACTGTAAAAGGGTGGGATCTAGTTGCTAATCTAGTATCTCGTGCAAATTCGTACCTAGGGGGCACCAGTGATCTAAGTTCATCTGAGCAGAAGCCGTGAAAGTATTTATAGAAGAGACACAGGGAAGCCACGTCGTGCCGGTGAGAGAGAGACTGCAGGCGGTCAGCCAAGTCGGTATCGATCACATTACAGACCCTCCGCTGTACCTTGTCGAGAAGCCCGAGGAGAATAGCAGGGGCACCCGACCAGATATGGCAACAGTATTCAATGCACAGGCGGATGGTAGATTTATATATGTGCAGGAAAAATTCAGACGGAAAAAACTTCCGGGCCCTACACAGAGAACCGACTTTCATAGCAGCGGATTTAGCAATGGATTCGATATTGTCGAATATGTATGAAAATACAAATTGAAGAGGAAATTTTGAAAAATTTGCCAAATGAAAATATCAAGTTGTGGTTGGGACCCGAGTTTGATTAAAAAAAAGAATCTGATAGACTAATGGAAGAGATCCCAGACTGTCTGTACCTTGAAGATATAATAAAAAAATGTTATGTTCTAACGAGTACAACTCACAATCTATGAAGGCCTTTGTTGGTATATAATGTATATGCTTCTATGTTGTTTTGTTTTTATTAAATTTTTATTTTTTACACATATGTTCAGAAGGAAATATCAAGTATTAGGTCTCTGGTTGAAACCCCGAGTGGAAGTAAGTATAGAACAGACATCAAAGGAAATAATAATACTATATAATAATAAAGATTAAATCAGTTTAAAGTCCAAGAATAAAGAGGATGACGATCGACACCCACTCGCATCCGAATATTGGGATCGTCATCCTCTCTTTCTGTTTCCTTTCTCGCACCCCATTTGGCGGTGGCAGTGATTGCTGTGGATGAAAATGAGTTTGGTGAGGCCACTCGTGTGAATTTGATTATAATGAATAACTCTGCACGACGGATAAATCCACACACTTGGCCAAAAGCGCCTCCCTCTCGGCTCAAAGGCGGTTAAGATTTATCAAACATTGTTGCATCAGGCTGTCGAATTCTTGGTCTGCCGAGGTACGCCTTTGATACGACAGCCTGACTGGCGCTACCTTATTCCGTCGGTTTGACAGTTGAGATCGTGTAGATCTTTGACTGTTGCGCCGTTGGGATCTTCGGAAGTTGATCGCATTTAGATTGGTCCTTCCTCTTCGACCTTATCGCCATAGATAACTGTCGTGGACCCGGTTAAAGGTCCGGTAAGAATAACGCAAAAACAACCAAATAGGAAGATACGAATATATATTAAATACGGACAGAATACAATACTTGGAACTTGATTAGTCGGAACGATAATACGATAAATTTTCGTTGCAAGTCCCGACGCTTTTCCCCTTCAAATTTATCCAAAATGGCATTATCTCTGGGCAAATGTATATGCTGAACTCAAATCAACTGTTAGTTATTGAAGAAACTTACCTTTTTTTATCTAAATGTCCATTAAAAAAAAACGAACTATATCTTGCACTTTTTCTCTCCCGTAACTCTCACGAAGTCATGTAATTAACTGCAGAATGACGTACTGCTCATTTGAACGAATTTTGGCATATGTTTTTCCGATTTTTCCTCATTTATTGATACTTTCGGCTCTGTACTTCCGGAAATTAAAGCAATGCGCTATTGTATTTCTACGCTTGTTACTCTCATTACAGGAAGTACATCGCCGGAAGTTTCAGTAAAGAAAGAAAATCGGCCAAAATTCGACAAAAATATCTGCCTACGTAGAACGTCATTCTGAAGTTAATTACATGACTTCGTGAGAGTTACGGAGAGAAAAAGTTCGAGATATAGTTCATTTTTTTTTATGGACTTTCAAAGCAAAAATCGTATATTTATTCAATAACTAATTGTTGATTTTATTTCAGCATATACATTTGCACAGAAATAATGCTATTTTGGATAAATTTGAAGGGGGAAAAATTTAAATTTATTGTTTTCTATTTTTTATTCTTGTACTTTTTTCGATGAAATCAATTATCAATTGCACCTTAAAGTTTCTGATTGACAAAAAAAATAAAATTAGAAAAATTTCAATATTTAATTTTTTTTTTTGGGGGGGGGCGCTCAGTTTTTCATACAACGTTATAGTAAATCGATCCTCCGTTTAAGAACCAATCACAGTTACGACATTACCACCACCTGTAAATTTGTTGATAATCAATTTTCTTTTTTACTTTTTTCATTGCAGTCTTATCGTTTAAACCCTAAACTTTCCGATTGACAAAAAAATTTGTAAAAATTTCAACATTTAAACAATTTGGTAGGGGGCTCAGTTTTTCATACAACCTTATAGTAAATCGATTCTGTGCAATTAACTTTTTTCCTTACGCATATTCAACTACTGAATCCTTTGCGAAATTTTTGAATAAAGCCATTCTTGGAGTTTCCGAGGAAGATGCCATCGTAAGAACTAAAGAAAACTTGAAAAAGATAAAAACAACAGTAACAATTCGTCAAAAAAAAAAAAATACAAAGCGACCCCAACGCAAGTAGTTCCAAAATGGAGGATCAATTTACTATAACGTTGTACGAGAAACTGAGCACCCCTAAAATTGGTTAACTATTGAAATTTTTCCAAATTATTTTTATAATCGGAAACTATGTAATAACCGATAAGACATGCGGTGAAAAAAGTTAAAAGAAAAAATTAAAGGTGGTAGTAATCTCTTTCAGGTCCGCCCGAAGTATATATACAAGTCTCTGAAGTGAGGCCCTAGTAGAATTAGTATGTTCACGTCGGAAGCTGACGAGTGCTGCGTAGTAATCCTCTGTTTGAGTGGAGCCCAGAGCTACTATGAACTACTGATACTGTATTCTCCGTGAAACCTCGGTATCTTCCGGTATATCTCGGCATCACTCGGTATCTGTCATATCTCAGGGTATTTCACGTCTTGCTTCTATGACAGGAGTATATGTATACTCTAGACGAGTCTATTATCATGAAAAAAGAGGAGATCCCACAACAAAATGTATAAAACTGTCATTAAAAATATAAGAACATTTTTATTATTGTTGTGGCTAAAAATAAATATATGACAACTAGATAATGAAAGAAGAAATTCACTATTAAACGCCCCCGACCCCAAAAAAGTTACCAAAGAAAAATAACGTTGGTAAAGATTTCCGAGAAAAAAATATATATTGATATAAATTAAAGAAAAGGAATGAAACATAAAAATAGAATTTTAAAATATGAATAAGAAATAGAAAAAAGTTTCTAGTTGGAAAGAAGAGAGATAAACGTAAGTAAACGCATGAATATCATTTTATCACTCAATAAGTCCCGGGCGTAACTAATAAAACAACATTTAGGCAAAATTTGACTGTATTCATCAACATAGTCTCCTTCTAGTGTGATACACAGATTCCAACGCTTCTCTAACAATCCCATGCCTTTTTTGTAGAGCGATCAGTCTTTGGCCTAAAAAAAAAATCTCAGTTACCGACATCACTTCTTCATTAGAGATAAATCTCTTCCCCTGAAACATTCTTTTGAGGTCTGCAAACAGCGAGTAGCGGCTGAGGGCCAGATCTGGAGAATAGGGTGGATGCGGAAACAATTCGAAATGCAATTCATGTAGTTTTGCCATCGTTGCGATCGGCTTGTGACACGGTGCCTTGTCATGCTGAAAGATCACTTTTTTCTTCTTTATTTGTGTCGGGTATTTGAGGATTTCTTCCTTCAAACAAATCAATAGTGCTGTATAATATTCTCTATTAATGGTTCTTGTTTTCACAAGGTAATCAATATACAAAATACCTTGCGCATCCAAAAATACGGTGGCCAAAAGCTTACCTGCTGATGCTTGCGTCTTTGATCGCTTTGGAGGGTTTTGATCTGCTGCTGTCCACTCAGCTGACTGCCGATTTGACTCCAGGGTGAAGTCGTGAATCCATTGGCAATAATTTACGCAAAAACTCTTAGTTGTGTTGAAACAGTTGCAAACAACTCTCCGAATTGTCGACGCGTTGTTGTTTTTTGACTGTAGGTAAACGCAGCACCCACATTGAACCCAGCTTTCTTATTAACAAAAGTTCATGCAAAATGGTAAATACACTGCCTTCTGATATGTTCAACTCCTCTGCTATCTCACACAACTTCAATTTGGGTTTTTTGTTTTTTTTGTTTTTCTTTTTTTTTGTATTTTCCGAGACATCTATGATTTAGGGGCGACCTGAGCGTTCAGCATCATTTGTGTCTGTACGACCGAGTTTAAAATCAGCATACCACCTATTAACTGTTGTTTCCAACAGAGCAGAGTTTAAATAACACTTATCAAGTCATTGCTTTGCTTGAATAGTATTTTTCCCATCAGAAAGCAATGTTTTATCAACACACAAAATTCAGGTTTTTCCATTGTTTTTTTTTAAATTTGCAACAGTAGCTTCACTTAAATAACTGTAATTTGTAAGCTAATAGTCTGATTGGGCCCAAATGTTCTCACATTTGAAGGTTAGTACTTGTTAATCAGTCTTTTCTCTAGGAACTTTCAGGCAAATATTATACACAATAATGTGGACCCAAAATGCAAGTTCTGTGATAAATAACAAGAAACAATAGACCATTTAATCTCAGGATGTTCTGTACTTGCTCCAAGTGAATATAAAAATCGTCACGATAGAGTGAGGCAATATTTACATTGGACAATGTGCAAACACTAAAGAAAATTTGTAAATAAACACTGGTACGAATATCACCCAACACCGGTTACAGAAATAGAAGATGTCACCATTCTATAAGATTACACCTTCTACACAGACAGAAAAATTGAAGCAAATATTATTGTTAAAAACCAGAAAGAAAAAACTTGCCTATTATTTGATATGTATTGTTCAGCGGATTGTAACATAGCAACCAAAGAATTCGAAAAACTGTTAAAATATAAAGATCTGGACATTGAAATAGAAGAATGTGGAAATTGAAAACAAGAATCGTACCAGTGATAGTAGGTGCACTTGGAATGATGAAAAATGAAAGAAACCAACACATTGAAAGAATCTCTGGAAACTCCAGCTTAAGAGATATACAAAAAATTGTCTTGTTAAGTATAGTCCACACAGTAAAACGAACTTTGTCTATGTAATGCTGGGGATATTAAGGGAGATAGAAAAACAAAAATGGAGCCATAACGACACACCACGACCTGCCTTAGGTTTTCCCGCAGACTTGGTAGATAGTGCGACCATAGCAGAAATCGAAATATGATTAAAAATGACAATAATAATAAGCAGACCTAACTGAATTTAAAGAGAAAATCCGGTTTAAGTGAACTTGTAGCGTTAATCCGGCAAAAGTATTAAACGATATATATATATATATATATATATATATATATATATATATATAAAGAGAGAGAGCGAGAGAGAAAGAGTGAGCGAGAGAGACCGAGAAAGAAGAGATTAAGAAGGAGGGAGAGCGTTAGAGAGAGATAGAACCTCTGTAAAGATTCTTCCCATATTTATTTCCTACTTATTTGGCTGACACATAAATTTCACATTACTGGGTCGTTCATTGAAGTCACAGAGCATCATTTCCATTTCCTCATAAAAAATGGGAGAAACATCTACACAAATGTCATCGAACCAATCTTCAGAAATGCCAACATACAGATTGACCAATCTGGGTTCGGTTCGGTTCGAAACTCAAACAAATATCACCTGAAGAATGTCGAAGCGTACAACGACTGAAACGTTATGAATGTGACAACAAAGATGAGGACAACATTCCGAACAATGTAAATAGTGTAAATAGTTACAATATCTCGTCTCAGAAAAATAGACAGCTGTTGAAGGGGTGAAAATGACAATAAAGATGAGGACAACAGTTCGAACAATGTAAACAGTGTAACTAGTTACAATACCTCATCTCAGAAATATAGAGAGACGGGTATGCTAGTTTAAAATAAATACATAATCTTATGCCAGACTTGTCTGAAGCAAAATAATTGAAGCTACGGGGTGTGGAAATGAATCCCGCAGCAAGCGTTTTTCACCACCTTCCACCCCGGTATCTTTTTAATCTAAGCATTCTGCGTCCGTTTCAAAGCTGAAAGCAGATCGTAAAAAACCCATGAAAAAATAATCTTTGTTTTAGTGTACTTGCCTAACAAACAAACCGACAAAAAGAATCATTAGTTTTCCATATTAGTTGAATGGGGTTTGACATTAATTTTGATAAATAGCGACACTTGGAGGCTGTTTTGTGGGTGGCGAGGTGGGTACGTTCTAGGGGCAAGTCTGGATGTGTAGGAACGCTAATTCGGGCCCGTATTCGCTGAAAGGAATCAATAGAGACATTGAAAGGTCGATCGACCAGTGAAGAATCGAGCTGTAAGTCGCTATTAATATAAAGGGGTCAACATTAGGTTAATGTATATACGTGGTTGTTGTTTTATTATATTTTTTTAAATTTTTGGTGGTGGAGATAGTGGAGGGCGAGGGTCGTCTTATTTATCTGCATTTATTACTTTTATTTGTTTATTTGCAATTGTTTGTTTATCAAAAGCATTGAGGCGACAGGTGGGGGTGAAAATGAAAACGAAATTCTTAAATATTGTAATAAGATAATCGCCAAAAAAATAAATAAATAAATAAAAATGAAGAAAAGAAGAAAAATGAGAAAAAGTAAAAAAAAAAATAAAAAGCAAAAGATAGATTCTTTTTTTTTTTTTTTTTTTTTTTCGTCTCTTTGTTTTTCTTTCCCGCTCATAAAAATATGATGATAAGTAGTCGGGGGTTTGATAGAATAAAGAAAATCTATTGGCTTAATGTGTGGTTTAAAATGATTTAACTGAATTATTCCTCCCCTATTTGCTGATCTCACGCTTTGTTCTCGTTTTACTTCTCGTTTTCACGTTATCTTTCTCGTTATATGCGTAAGAGAGTATATATGTATATATAGACGAATAGATAGATATAGAACATATATATGTTTGTGTGTGTGTGTGTGTATAAATATATATTATTAATTATTACGTTATAACATGTGCAAACTACTACAAAATTGTACATTTTGCGTCGATATTGTAAGAACAATGTTTCATCAGGTAACTAACAATAATGGTAATTATTGATAACTATCTGATGATACATTGTTCTTTCAATATCGAAAGAGTTGTGTACTAGTTTATCGTTTTTCACATGTTCTAACGTAATAATTTATAATAAATATTCGTTGGTTTGGTCTATGTTTATATTGAACACTGTTTTTAAATTAATGTTTTGAACGTTGAAATTATTCCTTTCCTTCTTATTCATTTGTACATATATATATATATATATATATATATATATATATATATTCTAAACATATACTGTTAAATATAAGAGACAATGAATGTCTATTATGTTTAATCATGAGCCGTTC
Source organism: Ascarosepion bandense (assembly GCA_037127315.1). Lineage (NCBI taxonomy): Eukaryota > Metazoa > Mollusca > Cephalopoda > Sepiida > Sepiidae > Ascarosepion > Ascarosepion bandense. The sequence continues at coordinate 1,612,098 of JBBBDQ010000913.1, forward strand.
TAAACGTCATATTTTGGCTTTAATTTCAGCTGAAAATAAAGACAAAAATTCTCCAACATTTGGATAATTTTTTATTAATTTGGTTCTAAGGTTTCGGCTCACATGAGCCATCTTCAGAGAGGTTATTAAGACAGTAACACTAATTTGGTAAAATTATCTGATGCTCAGTATAAATTTCCTTTTCGTTTCCATTCTTTCAGGAACTTCATCATTGCTCACATGCTCGGTCTATGATATCCGCAGCATCCTTCTGTAGATAAATGATCATTTAACATAAAAAATACCAATTTCTAGATAAATAAAATATGCGGACAATTTAGGTAAATAAAAGATGTGAACAACTTTTACGTAATTTCTATAATGAGAAGAAAAATTTAACAACAGCAGGATGTTTGGCATTTTT
>JBBBDQ010000913.1:1615000-1620000 GCA_037127315.1 Ascarosepion bandense
CAATGGTGGATGTTCAAGCAACAGCTGTAGGACAGATTTTCAATCCCCGAATCAACCTGACTCCTAAAAGATATGTTTATGTAGATCAAGTGTGGCCCAATTTATAGGGGCTTCAGACATGCAGACGGACAGACTGAATTTTCTGTATACTTATCTAGATAGATGTTTGTATATAAATGCTCTATCAAAATCCAAATGTTATGGTGCCTTCCTACGAGGAATGGGCTCTTCTTCTTGTTATATGTAATTACCTGCTCGACTTCCGGAGAACAGTTAACGAAAGCAGTTAACCGCTTTACGCATTGTCGAACTCGGCCATATGGCGGAAAGTAATAACCCAGTCGAGGCACCGAAGCGTAGAGTGTCATCTGGGAAAAATTAGAAATTTTTGCCCGGGCTATATGGCCCGTATTTCCTACATTAAAAAGGCCTTGTGCCAGATTTTGTCTTACGTAAGAAGGTAATTAAACACTGCAGTTAACCAGAGCAGTCAATCGGAAGCAGTTAACGAAGTCAGTTAATGACAGCTACTAGCCAGGCAATAAGCAGCGTAATAATACCTTCGGACTTAGTTATTTCTATATTACTTATTATTAACACTTCCTTTGAACATCTTGTTTCTTGTTATATTAATATAACAATGTATTATATTATTATATTAATACATTGTTTTGAACCTACCTTCTTGTACTGTGTCTTAATTCCAGCGCAACCCGGTCACTACATTTTTGCGGCGAAGTTTCGCCGCAACTCCACAACACAAACTATTCTATAAAAATCACATGCACGTTAATTATAATCAGGGAGATTTTCCTTTGGAAACATTAAAAATTACATAAATACCAGTCGACCATATGAAGATTAAGTTAATAATCTATTATAAAAAAAATTTAAACGATCAGCCTCATCCTCAATGATAACATACTCCAAACTCTATAGGACCAACATTATTTATGCCACTTACGGAACTGCCACTGACAATAACGAATTCATGAATAATAATTCAATCGGTCATACCACTACATGCTTATCAAGAAGGCATACTTGACATCTTCGGATCATAGCTCGATTAGGCTCCATTTAAATGCACACGAAAACCTACCAACCTCCGTCCGCAACATATTTGCGTAAATAATGACCATAAGAAAATGACGGTTGAAAGCGTTAATAATAATAATAATAATAATAATAATAATAATAATAATAAAGAAGCCAACACTAAATAATATGAAATATGAACACGGTCACAACAAGCTGACACTCTCGTTATCTATATAAACAAGCATAACAAAATTTAAATATTCAGTTAAACAAAAAAAGCATATTTGATATAACAGCTTAACCGAAACCTCTTGTATTGTCGGATTATTTCAGCAAATTATACACAATCCAAAAAAAAAAATCAATTTGTACAAATGCGAGAAAATTTTAATAAAAGCTTAATTACAGTGTTTACACTATTCGGACCATTGTCCTCATCTTCGTTGCTATTTGTGCGACGTTTCGTCCGTTGTACGCTCCAGTCTTCTTCAGGTGCTAGGAGTATTGAACCGAACTGAACCCTTTATTACGATCACTGGAGTATATGATCTTCATTCCTTGCATAGTAGAGCCTCTGCTAGTAATCTCCTTCTAACTCTGTAAGTTACTTGTTCACCAATGCTGTAGCCTGGTATTGAACTCACATCTCTTTGGGTCAAGTCACAGGAATTAACCAACATCTATATCCTTAAGGACTACCAGAAGAAGCTCTATACAAGAAATGAAAATCATCTATCCCAGTAATAAAGGGTTTTGTTCGAAATTCCTTGCACCTGAAGAAAGCGGGGGCGTACAACAGCCGAAACGTCGTACAAATAGCAACAAAGATGAGGATAATAGTACGAATAATGTAAATAGTATATATAACTGTATATATATTTCAAAGAGAATACTCTACGAAATTTTTTATACATTCTTGTAAGTTCGTTGGTATATTTTCAAATGTCTCAAACAACTACATATATTTTTGTTTCTTTCAATAAATTTAATTAATTTAAATGTTTATGTCTATCATAAAAAATCTATTTTCATCACAAAATACTGACCTACTGAAAAAATAAAGAAGAGTTCATCTTTTTTTATCTTTCCTGAAATTAATAAGATAAATTGTTTCTAGCCTGTTCACTTTTGACAAGCTTTCATTCATGAGTTTCTTGACTAAATTCAAACTAATTTGAATAATTCATTGAATTTAAAGCACCATTTTTCAAAATCGAGATAATAAAATTCAGGACGGACCTGAAGAAGACTACCACCACCTTTAAATTTGTTGGTTTTCAATTTTTTTTACTTTTTTCAGCGCAGTCTTATCGGTTATTACATAAAGTTTCCGATTATCAAAAAAAAAAATTGAAAAACTTTCATTATTTAAACAATTAATTTTAGGAGGGCTCAGTCAGTCAGTTAAGTGCCATGCGCGATACATGCTTGGGCGATCATGTCTCGAAAGAGACATGAGTGACTGGGCAGAAGATTATCCCGCAGTAGGTTGCCATTGCTTTCTGCGGTAGACTGGTTGCCGACCAAGGCTATAGAACCCAATCTGTCCTATTATTTAACCCATAACTAGAGGGAAGAGATGGATTAATACCTTTCCCAAGGGTATTTGCGCGTAAGTGTATGCAAGGTTTTCAACTGGAATTTGAACTCGGTTCCCCAGTTCTCGTTCCGAGCCGATATCCACTGCGCCACAACGCACATCCACATAGGAGGGCTCATTTTCTCATAAAACGTTAGAGTAAATCGATCCTTCATTTTGGAACCACTCGTGTTGGGGTCGCTTTGTTTTGGTTTTTAGGACGAGTTGTTGCTCTTGTTTTTGTCTTTTTCAAGTTTTCTTCAGTTTTTACGATGGCATCTTCCTCGGAAACTCCAAGAATGGCTTTATTCAAAAATTTTGCAAAGTATTCAGTAGTTGAATATGCGCGAGCAATAAAGTTAATTACACAGGATCGATTTACTCTAAGGTTGTATGAAAAACTGAGCCCCATCCCACACTAAAATTGTTTAAATGTTGAAATTTTTACAAATATTTTTGTCAGTCGGAAAGTTTAAGGTTTAATCGATGATTGCACAGAAAAAAGTAAAAAAAAAAAAATTGATAATCAACCAATTTACAGGTGGTGGTAATGTCTTAACTGTGAATGGTTCTTAAATGGAGGATCGATTTACTATAACGTTGTATGAAAAACTGAGCCCCAACAAAAAAATTGTTTAAATATTGAAATTTTTCTAATTTTTATTTTTTTATTTTTTTTATTTTTTTTATTTTTTGTCAATCGGAAAGTTTAGGGTGTAATTGATAAGATTGCATCGAAAAAAGTAAAAAAACAAAAATTGATAATCAACCAATTTACAGGTGGTGGTAATATCGTACCGGCGAGTGGTTCCAAAATGGAGGATTGATTTACTATAAAGTTGTATGAAAAACAGACCCCCCCCCCCCCCCACTAAATTTGTTGAAATATTGAAATTTTTCCAAGTTTTTTTTTTTTTTTTTTTTTTTTAACGATAAATTCGCACTGAAAAAGTAAAAAAAAAAAAATGAAAAACAACAAAATTATATGTGGTGGTAGTCTACTTCAGGTCCTCCAAATTCAGAAATAATCCATAGAGTGTATCCTCATATCCAGAAACAAAATGTTCTCAGGAATAGTAGAAGAAACTTAAAGTTCAGTTGAATAGCAAAAAGTCTTAAGAGAAGTTCTCTTTCCATTAATTATCTTGTATACCCTTCTGCTGACACTTCGTTTTTATTTTTTGACTCTTTTATTTAGTTTTGAACCCAGGTCAACATGAGAATATTATGGTTTATCAAGAGTATTTTATTTGTAGAACTGCACTTGAAAATTTAATTTATGTAGACTTAACTATCTGATTTATTTCTTATTTTGTATGCACAGGCAAGTACAAATAAATTAAATACTGTAAATACTAACTCATCTCAGAAATATAGACAAATATTAATTGCAGTGGTTTCTAAATTTCTAAGTCAGTCAGTTGAGTACCATACGTGATACGCGATCATTGTCGCTTTCGCTACATGACTAACTGGGCAGAAGATTATCCCCCAGTAGATTGCCATTGATTTCTGTGGTAGACTGGTGAATTATATTATTATAATAATAAGTAGTAATTAGTGGGGGATCAGTTTATTACTTCATGACAATAGAAAACCGATCCCCCACTTTATACCCAGTAGAAGCCTTAATCGTGTTTCTATTATATTCAGTCAGTCAGTTAAGTGCCATGCGCGATACACGCTTGGGCGATCATGTCTCGAAAGAGACATGACTGACTGGGCAGAAGATTATCCCCCAGTAGATTGCCATTGATTTCTGTGGTAGAATAGTTGCCAACCAAGGCTATAGAACCCAATCTGTCCTATTGTTACTGGAGGAAAAAGATGGAGTAATTCCTTTCCCAAGGGTATTTGTGCGTAAGTGAATGCAATGAATTCAACTGGAATTCGAAAAGTAGTCTTCAAATAAACTTGTACAAAAGAGGGGTGCTGCTTAAATATACTGTGACCGCTTCGGAATACCAGGTTCTGTAAAGTTGGATGTGAAGATTACCTAACGGATAAAGGCTCGTAATTAGAGATCGGATATTAATGTTCTAATTCCGGTTGGATTCGATATATTCGAGTACGAGCAAATAACTGTTGTAGACTGTAGCTATCAGGGGAACAAGCAAATAGACGGGAGTTGTGGTACAGTGGATATCGGCTCGGAACGAGAAATCGGGGAGACGAGTTCGAATTCCAGTTAAACCCATTGTATTCACTTACCCGCAAATACCCTTGGGAAAGGTATTAATCCGTCTCTTCCTTCCAGTTATGGGTTAAATAGCAGGACAGATTTGGTTCTATAGCCTTGGTCGGCAACCAGTCTACCGCAGAAAGCAATGGCAACTGACTGCGGGATAATCTTCTGCCCAGTCAGTCATGTCTCTTTCGA
>JBBBDQ010000913.1:1625000-1672500 GCA_037127315.1 Ascarosepion bandense
CGCTCTCACCCGACTACTTTTTTTTTTTTTTGCAATCAGTGCCCAATCTATAACTCTTGTGTGTTCCAGCGTTCGAAGGCCAAAGATTTCTTCTTCCTCTTCTTGACCAGTCAAGCATCTATCTTTTCAGTTTTCAGCCGTCCCCGACCACCCCGCCACGCCCCAATATCCATTCACCAAACAACCAACGCACGTCTACTATTCGTTCGAATCTCAGCCAGCAGCCGTTGTGAATCGATAAATGGAGCTGAAATGAACAAGGCCGTTTGCTAGGTAAGCCCCGCCCCCACAATCCATCCCCGGGGATGGATGGCTGAACATAGGAAGGCAATCCCGGGGATAAACTCAGACCGGAAAAGGAATAAAATCGAGGTTTTAGTGTTGAACATTTTAGAAAGTGGTAGAAAGGGAGACAGGTCGTTGTAAATGTAAAAACAGATAGATAGATAATGATCAGTTTGAGATAGATAGATAGATAGATAGATAGATAGATAGATAGATAGATAGATAGATCTGAACTTAAATAAAACTTTCATTTCAGTCATTTTAAGCAAATAGGTTAAATTTAGTATCTTTAATAGGCAAAATGCTTTACTCTATTTTAAACAGATTTAAATTGATTTTTTTTTTTAACATTGAAACGCCTTTTTTTGACAAAGCTCTATTAACATAAGATAATTTTCTCTATAAAAATATTTAAAAATATACTTTTCTGAAACGTTGTAGAAATTTCAAAGATTTAAAGTTTAATTTTTAAAAAAATGTCGAAAATGCAACTTATTTCTTGTGACTACTGGTAACGTATGCTGATCGTAATTACTGCTGAGAGGTTCTTATAATTTAGACTAGTTAAAGAAAATGTTCGTTTAATTCAAGCTGTGTATATTTTATTACATATATTTTCTTTCAGAGTGACTTTATTTTGAATTTTTTTTTGTTTTTGTCTCTAGCTGTCAGGTTCTTATAATTTAGACTAGTTGGTATCTGTTTTCTTTTAACCATTTACTTTTGTTTCTAAAAATATACTAAATTTTTCAGTTGTCTGAAGGCCGTTTCGACTTTAAGTTAAAACTTAGTATTTGTTTTTTGTTTTTTTTGTTTTTTTTTACATCAATTATATATATGTATATTTAATTGGGACGTAAGCATCCCTGTAGGTCAAAAAAATATAAACCTACAAAGGGCGGAAGAACTCTCAAAGTGTCAACGGCCAGCTAACTAGAGGTGATATCTCAATAAACCATCGTGGAGAAGGCAACGGAATACCACTCCAGTATCTGCCCCCGCCCAATCATGAATAGTTACAACAAATATATTAAAGCCAACAGCGTGAAGGGGGTTGCTTCCCAAGGAAGCAACTCCTCGCTCGGTAAGGACCGGCATGGGCAACAGGTGCAACCTGACTGTCATCCGGCGACTGTTAGCACCAACGGCGTAAAGGGGACATTTTACTCCAAAATTTGTTCCTCGCCCGGGAAAGAACGACATGAGAAACAGGTGTCTCTGGACCGTTACCCTGCAACTGTGCGCATCAAAGACAAACTCACTATAGGAACATGGAACGTCAGGACACTCAACTGTGGACAACTAGAGAATGTCAAACAGGAGATGAACAGACTGAATATCAACATCCTAGGCATATGTGAAACAAGATGGCCTAATAACGGAGATTTCAGTAGCGACACCTACAGGATAATATATGCAGGAGGTAAAAAAAACACGAAAAAGGGGTCGCTGTAATACTAAACAAACAAGTGAAGAGATGTGTACTTGGATAGTGGCAACTGTCAGAGAGAGTCCTCTTGGTTAAACTGCGGGGAAGGCCCCTCAATATAGCTATTATAGTAGTTTATGCGCCAACAACTCAAAGCTCGGAGGACGAAATAGAATCTTTCTATTCAATACTGGACAGTGCTAAGGCTCAGTGCAAAAGCCAAGAAGTTAGGATAATAATGGGGGACTTAAATGCAAAGGTAGGTAAAGATAGAGGAGACACGAACGGCAACTTCGGACTAGGAGAGCGCAACGAAAGAGGAGAAAAATGGATCCAATGGTGCTCAGACAATGACCAGGTCATTACTAACACCTGGTTCCAAGAACACCCACGACATTTATGGACATGGAGAAGTCCAGGAGGCGACACGAAGAACCAAATAGATTATATAACTATAAACAAGAGATTCAGGAACGCAGTAGTCCAATGCAAAACATACCCAGGTGCCGACTACGGAAGTGACCACGTCCCAGTCATCTGCAAACTAAAAGTGAAACTCCGAAGACTGAAGAAGCCCAGCATATCAACAAGGCTGCAATACGACACACTAGAGGACGATCTCACTCTGCAGAAAGAATACAATAACAGCGTGAGAAAGAAATATGAAGAACAAATTGGAAAAGGATACTCAAAATGGGATTCACTAAAAGAAGCGATGGTGACCACAGCGAACAACATAGCCCCAAAGGAAATCAGATGCGGAAGAAAAAACGAGTGGATGACCGAAGAGATCCTCCACATGATGCAAAGAAGACAAAAAATAACGCCAAGACATGGAGCAGATTACAAAAAAACTTCACAGGGAGATAAGGAACAAATGCAGACAAGCCAGAGAGGAATGCCTCAACAACAAATGCGCAGAAGTAGAGAGACTGAGCAGGAACAACAAAGCAGAGATGCATAAAGATATAAGAGAACTGACAGGACAAAAAACCTGCTCCTCAACAGGATGCATAAAATCCAAGGAAGGGACAATCATATTAGAGAAAGAGGAAATAATCCAGCGATGGGAAGAATATATAAAGGATCTCTTTTGCGACAAGAGAGAACAACCGAGAATACACAAGGAGATGGATGGACCGGAAATACTAAAATCCGAAGTGGAAGCTGCAATGGCCAAAATGAACAGAAACAAAGCACCTGGTCCAGATGGCATAGTGATAGAGCTGCTGACAGCCTTAGAAGAATATGGCATAGAAAAGATTACCGACATAATAAACGAAATTTATAGCAGCGGAATGATACCAGACGACCTATGCAAGTCGATATTTATAACGCTGCCAAAGAAACCTGGTGCAAACGAGTGCGAACTACACAGAACTATCAGCTTAATGAGTCACATTACAAAACTGATTGTCAGAATCCTGATGAATAGAGCGAGAAGCAGAATCAGGCCAGAGATAGGGCAGGAACAGTGCGGGTTCGTCAAAGACACTGGAACAAGGAACGCCATATTCATAATTAGGATGCTCTCTGAAAGGGCATTACAAATGAAGAAAGACTTGTACCTATACTTCATTGACTACGCGAAAGCATTCAACAAGACACGACACAAAGAATTGATGGAGATGCTAGGAAGCTTCGACATTTTCGGGAAAGATATAAGAATAATCAAGAATCTCTACTGGCAGCAAACGGTCTGCATACGGACAGGTAACGACCTCAGTAGATACACAAAGATAGAAAAAGGCGTAAGACAAGGATGTGTCTTTTCACCGGATTTGTTCAACCTATACAGCGAGAATATTTTGCGGACCCTAGATGACACGCCAGGATTTGTTATTGAAGGCCACAACTTGAACAACATAAGGTATGCGGACGATACAGTGCTGATTGCGGACACGGAAAGGAAACTACAAGACCTCATACAGAAAGTAGCAGTGGAGAGTGACAAGAAGGGACTACAAATAAACTTTAAGAAAACTGAGTGCATGGTCATCAGCAAAAGATACAACCCAAAATGCCAAATACAGGTGGGGGATAACAGAATCAAACAAGTCCAAGAATTTAAGTACCTAGGAAGTGTTCTAACAGTAGATGGAAAGTGCGACACGGAGATCCGAAGGCGAATTGGCATGGCAAAAGACGCGTTCCAGAAGATGAGCAAAATACTAACACACAGGAAAATCTCAATAGAAACGAAGAAAAGAGTGCTAGACTGCTACGTGATGTCAGTTCTTCAATACGGCTGTGAATTCTGGACAATATAATCGAAAATGAGGACAAAACTGGAAGCGGCCGAAATGTGGTTCTACAGAAGGATGCTACGGATATCGTGGACTGAGCATACAAGCAACGACGAGGTGTTAGAAAGAATGACAACAAAAAGGAAATTGATGCTGAGCATCAGGAAGAGACAACTGAAGTTCCTGGGACATGCAATGAGGAAGGAGAGCCTGGAGAATCTGATACTGACTGGTCAGATAGAAGGAAGGAGAGACAGAGGAAGGCAGCGGATAACATATTTGCAGGGCCTGATCAGGTGGATGACGGAACGGGGGTTGCCAGGAGCAACAGGAGCAAACATACTAAGAGCCACTAGGGATAGGGAGACGTGGAGAGCCATGATCGCCTACGTCCTGAAAGGACAGGGCACATAGAAGAAGAAGAATCTGAATTTAAAAAAGTATTTGTTATTTTCATTTGAAAATATATCAGAAAATCTTTTTTTAAAAATAGGGTTGGGTGTTTTTATGACGTGCTAATGTGTGTATCGATAACTTGGGCATTTTTAATTTCATTTTGAAATTACTTGACAAGTACAACATGAAATAATTTTTATATTATAAGTCAGTCAGTTCAGTGCCATTCGTGAAATACGCTTGGGCGATCATGTCTTGAAAGAGACATGACTGACTGGGAAGAAGATTATCCCGCAGTAGGTTGCCATTGCTTTCTGCGGTAGACTGGTGACTAGTCAGGGTTATAGGACACAATCTGTCCTGTTATTTGACTCATACTTAGAGGGAGATGATATGTATTATATTTTTAAGTAGTAATTAGTGGGGGATCAGTTTATTACTTCTTAACAATAGAAAACCGATCCCCCACTTTATATCCAGGAGAAGCCTTAATCAATTTTCTATTATATTCAGTCAGTCAGTTAAGTGCCATACGTGATACACGCTTTAGGCGATCTTGTCTCGAAAGAGACATGACTGACTGGGCAGAAGATTATCCCGCAGTAGGTTGCCATTGCTTTCTGCAGTAGACTGGTTGCCAGCCAAGGCTCTAGAACCCAATCTGTTCTATTATTTAACCTTATAACTGGAAGGAAGAGACGGAATAATACCTTTCTCAATGGTATTTGCTCGTAAGTGAATGCAATGAATTCAACTGGAATTCGAACTCGTTCCAAGCCGATATCCACTGCACCACAACGCACATCCGATTTTATATTTTATGTTCTAACTATCCAATAATCTTAAAAAATTAGGAAAATATTCTAAGAAATCTAATGTTATTGAATTTTAGATATTTTGGCTTCATAGTATTATGTACGAAGAGTCTTCTTGGAGAAATCTTAGAAAATTACTAATAAATTCTAAAATTGTAGCTATTGTTCTTATTTTCTGAAAATGGGGTTCATGGATATCCGTATTTACAAAAGTTGACACGGTTATACGCACACACAAATTCAAAATTCATTTTTAAAATAATGGGTCGCTGAATTGCAGTAATATTTACTGCTTATGATAGTAAATATAGTTTGTAGTTAATAAAAATACCGTCGAACAGCTACAAAATAACACAGAATTTTCAACGATTTCAAATTTTATAAACTATTATGATTAAACTTTTAAAAGAAAATGTAAACAAGTATTGCAAAAATTAATTATTCACTGAGAAAAATTCTTAAAACCAATGTTCTTAATATATCTCACACATACGAGGGGCATTCAATAAATAAGATAAATTTTTTGATATAAGGTTTTCTACGAGGGTCATTCAATAAATAAGGTGAATTTTTCGATATAATGACTTCTACAAGGGTCATTCAATAAATAAGATGAATTTTTCGATATAAGGACTTCTACGAAGGTCATTCAATAAATAAGATGAATTTTTCGATATCAGGACTTCTACGAAGGTCATTCAATAAGATGAATTTTTCGATATAAGGACTTCTACGAGGGTCATTCAATAAATAAGGTGAATTTTTCAGTATAAGGACTTCTACGAGGGTCATTTAATAAATAAGGTGAATGTTTCGGTATGAGGACTTCTAAAGTGCTTATACTGAAAAATTCACATTATTTATTGAATGGCCCTCGCGTATATATATATATATATATATATATATATATATAGGGGTTAGCGACTCCGACTGACACCAAATTGGATGCCTAGCCACACTGATGAGCTGTGATACAGCGAAACTGTCTTGTATATATATATATATATATATATATATATATATATATATATATATATAATCATTTCACCCCAAGCAAGTCGGGACAATCACTACTACACAGAAGGTTACAGTGAGAGAAAGACTGTGTACAGGGAGTGTCAAAGACATGATAAAAGATAATGGGATTCGAGAAGATAAAACATAGTCAATGACGTTGCATTTACTGTAGCTATCTGGAAAGCAAGTAAACGGAAAAGAATTCCATAGGCGAGAAACGAAACTGTTTCGGTTGTGTTATGTCGTGAGTAAGAATAAATAACTCAACAACAGGAATAGGTTAATTGTTGTATTCTGTGAAAATAGTATTTACAAAGGTTATTAGTATCCAATACAAGAATAAAGGTTAATCGTCTCAACCGTCGTAATACGTAGTATGAGCAATGGGTACTTCCGGGTCGTCACCGGAAGTCTACGACTGACTTGTCGATCGGTTGCTCGGCACACTCGGCACACTCTCTTACGTAGATGCCACCATTACTTTACATAGTAATGGAATAGTCCATTATAGCCGAAAAGGCGCGGGCGTCCCAACAGGTTGGAACCTAGATACCAATCTATTAACACACGTAAATGCAGGTGGTTGAATCAGCAGGTATAGAAAAACACTCGTCAGATTCCATGAAAATATTTGTAAAAAAAAACAGCGGGAATTCACATTACGTCGGTGAGAAAGTGACTGATATCGAGATGCCATGTCAAGACCGATTACATTGCAGATCCTTCTTTGAGATGAACAGCAGGATCACCCGACCAGATATGGCAACAGCATTCAATGCACGGACATTTATAAATGTGCAAGATGGATTCAGACGAGAAAATCTTTCTGGGCCTGAAGCAGTGACCAAACCTTAGTAGCAATAGACGCAGACACAGTTTCATTACACCTCAGATCAATTGATAAAGGTGAGGCAAAAGAAAAGGCAGACATGTTCTACAGGAAACTAGAGACATTCATTCAGATGGCTGGTAGGAAATCTCCTTTATATTGATTAAAGCAATTTCATTTTAAATGAATTAAAATTTACGTCCAGACGCGGGTGCGCGCACACACACACACACACACACACACACACACACACACACACACACACACACACACACACACACATGCGCGTACATATATTCTAAAATATAAAATAATAAATATTACATTTCATGACCTCCTAAATAATAATTATACTCAAATAGATGGTACTGCGATGGGATCTCCTTTAGGTTCAATTTTTCTAATTATTATATGGCACATTTAGAAAATTATTTTTTTTTAATCGTATCAGCCCGAGGAAGGCGGTAATGCCACTGATGTGCAGGGAGCTACATAAGTGTAAAAAGATTAATTAAAAGAGAGTGAAGAGGAAGACGAACCAGTTAGAAAGGAGCAATAGAAGGATGAGAATGCAGGTGTGACGACAGTTTCAAAGGTGTAGAGAAAGGAAATGATATACGGGGTGGGGAAAGAACTAATAAAACTAATAAACTCCTTATGTAACATACATAAATGACATTTCATTTTAGCTAAAAATATTGATCAAATTAAACAACTTAAAACAATTTTGAATGAAACTCCATTCCCAAATTTATATTAGAACTTAATATTAACTATAAAATGCCATTCTGTGATGCATTTATTAATTTTAGCACACATAGATTTACTACTTCTCTATATAGGAAACCAACTATCATAAACTTCTTAATTATAATAGTGAATGGCACTTACGATATAAGTTAGCTGTCATAAAAAAAAACTAATTCAATGCACACAAATGATATCTTCTTCCAAATCAATAATCTCTAAAGAATTACACATTAAAAAGACACTTGTTAACAATGGATTTCCTAACTCCTTCATTGATCACCAAATTAAAATGTATGTTAATAAACTTAATATCTCTAACAATATTGATAATATTAATAATAATAGTGTATGTAAACATAACCATAACGCTAATAAATTATAGTATTGCAACCAAATGAATAATTATTACAAACATGATGAGACACTTTTAGTCGATAACACAATAATACTCACACATACACACAGTAAAAAGAACCTTCAGGCAACACTAAAATGTAATACTTAGAAATGTTAAACCAATAAATAATAATAATCAAATTAAGCTCATCATATATTATAAAAAAATTAAATCATAGTCTCTAATAACTCTACAATCACACAACTAAATCCTCTATAAAAACTAGGGTAGTGTATCACTTTCCATGCCCATTCAGAGAGTGTATCTCTGGTACTAATAATAAACCTACTACATATATTGGTTTTACTACGATCACGCTCTCAAAGACTTAACAACCACCTTTCTGATCATAGTTCGACTAAACAACATTTCTTAGAAAAACATAGCCACGTAGGTAATATTAGACATATTTTAGTCGATAACACAATAATACTCACACATACACACAGTAAAAAAGAACCTTCAGATATTGGAGGCCATTTACATTAAATCAAAACAACATACACTTAATAAAATCACATTTCAATCTGGTCACAAAACATTACATTGCATTTAGACATATGGTTCTGTTAACATTTCAGTCTCTCACACAGTGTGACGTCATAGAACTGCATTACAAATTTACAAACTGCGTCTGCTATTCGGTGACTGTTATCGTTGCATAGCAATGTTTCATGTCAACACATGATATCATCATCTTTGGTAATGGATGTCTTTAAGCTAACATCATTGTAACCACTCTGAAGATGGCTCATGTGAGCCGAAAGCATAGAACCAGCATAATAAAAAATATCCAAATGTTGGACAATTTTTGTTTTTATTTTCACTTGAAATTAAAGCCAAAATATGATATTTAGAACGACTCATGATGATGAACATATTATGAATATAATAGACTTTCATTGTCTGTTATATTTAAATTCTGTTTCGAAAATGATCTGCTGCCTGGATGCACTATATATATATATTAAAAATTTATAATTAAATGGTTATATCATTATAAAAGTAGCTATTTTGTTTCGACACTTCTTGTGTCTTATAAGCACCATTATTTAATAAGATGCAAGAAACAAAACAGCTACTTTTGTAGTGATATTATAACATACATATGTTTTAAATTTTAAATAAATATTATTCACTCTAGTTTGTGTTGAGCACTTTTTAAGAATAGTGTATTTTGGATACGGAATTTTATTCTAAAAACCCCATACTTGCATATATATATATATATATATATATATATATATATATATATATATATATATATTATAAATTGTGTTTTAGAACATGTACATAACTTCTCTATATATAATCGCTACGAGGGCGCAATCGTTTCAGCACTGGAGTAGCAGTGCTTCATCAGGCGATGTGGAAGTTACCGGAAATCCTTTTCCTTTATATTTATCACTCTGATATATATATATATATATATATATATATTAAAAAAGGATTAATTCAAAGATGTTGAATGGCCATTTCGATATGAAGATCCCCACGGGGGACGACACATCACCTCAGCAACAGAAAAAACCTTTCAGAAACTGGAGAAAAATTAGTCTACTTTTCCTTTTTAAATAGATTGCAAAGAAATTAAAAAATAAATAATAAAATAAAATAAAAATAAAAATAAAGGGAAAGAAAAAGAAAAAGAAAACGAAAAAGAAAAAGATAGAATAAAATCAAATAAATAAGAAAAGAAAAAAAAAATGACATCGTCTGGGTTCGCAAAAAAAAGGGAGAATGTAACTAAAAATTAACAGACAGCCGTGTTAAATCGACGTAAGTTTAAGCAACACGGAAAAAAGGTGGTAAGAGAGATAAAAGAAGGAAGGGAGGGAAAAAGAAAGAAACTAAAGAAAAATTTTTTTTTAAATATTACAGACGCTGGACAAATTCAAAAAAGAGAGAGAGAGAGAGAGAGAGAGAGATGATGGCTGTCGTATACACATGATGACTCACAGCATACAAAGTTAAGCAGCGTCGTGCCTACCTAGATGAGTGACCGTCTGAGAATTCCAGGTGATGTAAGCGTGGATTGGGGTTGTCGTTACAGATAACTGCTCGTAATTGGATTTTTTTATAATCATATCGCCCTACGCAAGGCATTTTACTGCCACTGTTGTGCAGGAGGTTATATAGGATGAGAGTTATGAGAGAGAGTGATAGGTTAAGGGGGTGTCAGGTAGTGGGTAAGAGAAGGATGAGAATACCGATAAGAGTGAAGTGGACAGAGAAAAGAGCATGAGAGAGAGGATGCAAGTTAGTGAGATAGGAGATGACTATTGACTTTACATTTCAATTTTCGGCGATTGCAGCTGTCCGGGAAGGAAGTAAATGGAAGGGAATTCCATAGGAGCGAAGTGCGAGAAAAGAAGCCGGTGGAGTAGTTATTTGCGTTTACATTTTATTGGTTTCACAGTAAAAGGGTGGGACCAAGTTGCTAGTTTTATGGCTCGAGTAAATTCATGTACAGAGGGCACCAGTGAGCTAAGTTCATCTGAGTAGTGAAAGTAAATAGAAAAATATACATTTTTGAAGGAAAAAATTATAAGCAGCAGTACATTTTTGAAGACAAAACTAGAACTGGAAAGTAAATGTTCTAACCACACAACCATATGCCTATATCCATCACATTTGGAGCCTTCAAGCAATATTTATCCAGCTATGGGCAAATAGTTAACGTCCAAACTGGAGTCGAAACACTATGAAAGTATAACATACTTTTATAGCAATACTAGCAGTATAACCCGGCGTTGCTCGGGTGTAATCAAAGCTTTAAAACTAATCCATGGTCCTGGAGCTCAGACACTGCCTAAAGAATATTTGTGTGAAGTTTGCTGATAATCAGATAAAAATTATGGATTTGTATGAAAGACATACAGACAAATAAACAGACACACACACAAACAGCTTGCCTTTTATATATATATATATATTATCGATTTTCTGCACTATTGTAAGAACTGCAGCCTGGAAACTTCTGAATATCGTTTCTTATGTCTTTGTCTATGATATTTGATTAAAATCAAGTGTATGATATTTGATTAAAATCAGACCACTCCTTCTATTACCGGATTTTTTCAATTATCGATTTTCGATATTTATTGGGGTACCTCGACACAAAACCTAGCTAAAGACACTCACATACACTTATAGTACAACTGTGTAAATTTTCAAGAAAATCGGTTCAGCCGTTTCGGAGTCTATAAGTAACGGACACACACACACACACACACACACAGACAAAGTTTCATTTATAAATAAGTTTAGATAGATTTAGATATACATAAAAATAGACTTTTATAGGAAAAATTTAAATTTTTGAAGAGAAAAAAATTATCAGCAATATATTCTTGAATACAAAACTAGAAGACATCTTCAGTTTCCTAAAATAAAAATAAAATTTTTACCAAAATTTGACTAAATCAACCTTCTCGCTATAACTGAACATTAAAAAAAATACCTTAAACCCCACCTTTTTTGGCATAAAATAACCCACAGAAGTTGATATGTCGTTAAACAAAACTGAAACTAAAATATGCAGGAATGGATTCCATACAGATGATGCCTTTGTTGCAGATGTTCAAGAGTAGATCTAGTCACTTGACACCATGTTCTTCCGATGTTTTAAAAATTCATTTGGTCAACAAAAAAAAGTGAATATTTTTCCCTGTAATTTTGAAACAATAGAAATATTAAAAAATGTAGACATGCATAGGGAACAGTCACACACAGGCTCACAGATTGCCTTTTATATATATATATAGATTATATTTTAAGTGTCTGCAATGAATTTAAACGTATTTGTTTCATCTGCTGAAGAAATTATAATGTTCTGAGTTGCACGGGCAACGCCGGGCTATGATGCTAATATATACATAAAAAAAAATTATAGAAAAATATACATTTTTGAAGGAAAAATATTATCAACAATACTTTTTAAGGAAAAAAACAATTATTAACATAATACATTTTTGAAGGGAAAAATTATTACCAGCAATACATATTTGAATACCAAACTTGAAGACATCTACTAATTTCTAAAAATAAAATTTTCATCAAAATCTGGCTAAATCAACCTTCTCGCTATAACCGAACGTTAAAAAAAAATACCTTAAAACCCCATTTTATTAGTATTAAATAACCCACAGAGGTGTTGATATGCCGTTAAACAAAACTCAAACACAGATTAGGTCATTTGCAGTGGTGTTCAATAATATGAATATATTTTCGGGGTGTATGACTAAATTTGTTTGGTCTTGAAAAATATTACGTCATCTGTGATTGCATCAGATTTTTATCATGCCCAGAGATTATTGTCTCGAGTGTTGATTACAGATTAGGTCATTTGCTGTGGTGTTCAATAATATGAATATATTTTCGGGGTGTATGATGAAATCTGTTTGGTCTTGAAAAATATTGCGCCATCTGTGATTGCATCAGATTTTTATCATGCCCAGAGATTATTGTCTCGAGTGTTGATTACAGATTAGGTCATTTGCTGTGGTGTTCAATAATATGAATATATTTTCGGGGTGTATGATGAAATTTGTTTGGTCTTAAAAAATATTGCGCCATCTGTGATTGCATCAGATTTTTACCATGCCCAGACATGATTGTCTCGAGTGTTGATTACAGATTAGGTCATTTGCTGTGGTGTTCAATAATATGAATTTATTTTCGGGGTGTATGATGAAATTTGTTTGGTCTTGAAAAATATTGCGTCATCTGTGATTGCATCAGATTTTTATCATGCCCAAACATTATTGTCTCGAGTGTTGAATACAAAACTAGAAGTCATCTTCAGTTTTCTAAAATAAATAATAAATTTTAAAAAATTTCATCAAAATCTGATTAAATCAATCTTCTTGCCATATCCGAACATTAAAAAAAACATTCAAACTCTACCTTTTTGGCATTAAATAACCCTCGGATGTTGATATGCCGTTAAACAAAACTTAATCTCAAACTCTTTTCCTCAGAATAATGAGTATAATTTTGCATATATATATATATATATATATATATATATATATATATATATATAGGTGTCAGTCCGGAAACGGTGATGATAATCCAACAAGATTACCGTAATATAAAATATTAATTGGTAAATCCATATAGAGAGCTTGATGGGTGATGTATGTATGCATACATGCATCAGTAAATCCAATATCTTAATAGTAAATTATAATTAGCAATATCAAATTGTACAATCCGTCTCTGACGATTACCACGTGCATGCAACGCTATGTAATAAATATATATTTATTACCACAAGCATATACCGTCCTATTATATATATATATATATATATATATATATATACGCGTCTGTGTGCGTCAGAACTCATTGGAACTCTGGAAGTCAAAAAAAAATTATTTATTATTTTCATTTTTTTTTTATATGTCCCCTCGTCTGCTCCAGTGAATAATCAGGATCAGGAGACCGGAAGTCTTGGGAAAATTTTAATTTGAAGCCTAGCAAAACATTCGGATCGAAATTTATTTTCAAAGATGAATGTTTCTTCATCTTATTAGTGTCGAGGTACAAGATCGATGATCAATCGATTGTTAATGCAAAGTTATATGGACTGTAAGGAATACCAATAAGGCAGCAGATAGATAGATAGATAGATAGATAGATATTAACAGACTCAGATAGATAGATAGATAGATAGATAGATAGATAGATAGATAGATAGATAGATAGATAGATAGATATAAAAAGACTGTCAGTCAAGAACAGTCTTAGATAGATAGATAGATAGATAGATAGATAGATAGATAGATAGATAGATAGATAGATATAAAAAGACTGTCAGTCAAGAACAGTCTTAGATAGATAGATAGATTGATAGATAGATAGATAGATAGATAGATAGATAGATAGATAGATAGATAGATATAAAAAGACTGTCAGTCAAGAACAGTCTAGATAGATAGATAGATAGATAGATAGATAGATAGATAGATAGATAGATAGATAGATATAAAAAGACTGTCAGTCAAGAACAGTCTTAGATAGATAGATAGATAGATAGATAGATAGATAGATATAAAAAGACTGTCAGTCAAGAACAGTCTTAGATAGATAGATAGATAGATAGATAGATAGATAGATAGATAGATAGATAGATAGATAGATGTGAAGGGACTGAAATGTAGAGTTAGATATGGTAATATTGAGATCTCCATTAAGAAGGCCGTTCCACTCAAATATGATGTCATCAAGTGTAGTCAAGTTAAATGGAGACAATTCATTTAAGGGCAGATACTGATTGTTAAGTTTAAGTGATTAAAATTTTCAAAATTGAATTAATGACAATAAAAGAATGACAAAAGACAATAAATATATAAAAATGTTTTATTCATTTGTTTATTTATCTTTTATTTATAAAATGTTTCCAATTTTCTTTTTTTTATATTTAAGTTTTTTTCCCATTATACTGCCATTTTTCTTTTTGCAAAAATTATTTAGTATAGCATTTGTAGAAGTTCAAACCAACATTTTTTCTATTTTTCTATATTGTGACCATCATCACAAGAATCTACACGAAATAAAATATCATAATCTGGCAAAATATTCAAAGTTATGTACACAGCTAAATGTCGCTGATTTATTGAATAAAGAAAAGAACTGACTTTTGTTAGTTTATCCAAAACTACATAATTTTAGAGAACACAATTTGCTGTTGTATCATTGGGGTGTAGCAAAGAACCCCTGTTAATCCCCTGAAGATAACAGTTACTTTCAGGGATTTGTTCTGCATTGTCTGTCATTGCTCCAGTTATTAAGTCTTTGCAGCTATTGCATTTTACTTTTTTGAAAACTGCATGACAACAATAACCCGCTAAGTAGATTATCACAGAACAAACTTCCCTACATTTAATAATATCATCATCTGTTACATCTATATTAAATTTACGAATATCTGTTTCACATCTGTTATATCATTCCAGTTAGTTTCTTGTAAATTACTGAGATCAAAACTTTTGTTATTAAGTTGCAGATTTTATTTGAAAACTGACAACATTCTGATTTTTTTCTCACACTCGAATAATTGACATATCGAAATATTATACTGACCACATGCAAATTGTCAATACTGGCCAAATCTTAACTCCAGGTGATCAGTCTGGAATTTGCCTGGTAATATATATTTCATTTTTAATTCTTCTATGCAATAAATAGCCAGTTGTAGAATTGCATGTGTGGTATGATGTAAAGCTGTAAAGGTTTCCCTTGTTAGCCTCCCACTAATCTCTGGAATATTATTCCAACTCTCTAACCAGTTATAAAAAGTATAAAGAAATATAAAATTTGGATCATCTTTATTAGTAAGTGGGTTTGCATACTTATTGTTAAGCCAGCGACCTTTAAATGGTTTTTGACATTTAATATTGTCCACCGAGTATGAAATATCTTTATATATTCTGCAACTTCTGCAAAGTTTGGTAAACATTTCTGTTTCCCTAAGGTCAACAGTCCTTGAATGGTGTATTCACTAAAAATTTGCATTACTAAATTTACATTTTGCTTTTCCAAATTATTAGGATAAAGGGCCTTTGAAATTAATCGGTCGCAATATTTAAGAAGTGACTCTGATTTAAGTTTGTGCATTTCCTGTAAAGTAGTAAACGGGGCTTCGAGAAGAGTATCTGATTGATTATCTTCATTATCGTAAAACTTAGGAATTTCATGCACTTGGCCAAGCCAGTTGTTTCTCATGCACTTTAAAATATAAACAGAATCAAATATGAAGAAAAGAGGCCTAGACTTTATAAATGGGTGGTGATATACAATTGAAAGTTTTGGGGGGTTACAAAATAATGACATGGCTTTCTTATTAATAGCATTATTATCTGTTATAATAGATATTACTTTGAACCCAATAACCTCTAATCCAATTATTACCTGTTTTAATATGTCAGATAAATTTTGTGCTTTAAGACATTTAGTAGGCATAATATGCACAACATCCTTGTATTTTGAACAGACACTGCTCAACATGAAAGCAAAGGCACTTGTTGCAGCCTCATAACTATTGCAGGCTAAGCCAACTACATTCCTATCCTTAAAATCAAAATATGGCTTTAAATGAATCTCATCGACTAGTAAAGATACTGTCTTATCTTCCAGTGATAATAATTTGAATTTATTCTTTATGTACATCAAAAGCTTATTGTCATCTTGTTCAACTACAAGATTCATATATTTTGATAGAGTTAATCTTCTGATGGTAGAATAACGGGGCAAAATGAGTTTATTACAATCTCTTAATAGTCTGTAACCTTTTGGGGAGCAGTTGTAAAAAAAGGAACAAAAAGTTAACATTTCTGTTGAATACTCTAACTTATTTTTTGTCATTAGATATAACTGTTCACATATAGATTTTAGGGTTGTAAAAATTTAAAAGACTGGTCTTCAGTCAATGACAACAAGGAAATTACTAAATTCAACAAAGCAATTACATTTGGACAGTTGGCTTTGTGTTCCTCAATATCAAGTTTTCTCATATTATTAAGTAAATCTTCAAGAGTGATAATGTCACTTACATGTGTAGGAATTTTATATTCCCCTATAAATTGTATTTGTACATAGCCACAGAAAACATGTACTGTGCAGTCAGTTTCAACTTCAAGAGAGAGATTTACTTTTAGATATGGGGATTTGATAATGTGACATATAAAAAGTGTCCCCTGCTTTCTAATAATACTCCAGTATTGTTGGTCCAGAAAGTTTAATTATTTTCAAGTTCGTCGAGGTTTTTAAACCCCTTTTCTTTTTGGCATTCTGCCTCATCACCGATAATTTGTGCATTTCCAAAGCACTTTCCAATGAGGAGTTTCCCAAATGATTTTTCCTAGAATCTGGTGATTCTCTCATAGAGCTTGTTGAGGTCATGTAGGAGGGACAATTTGGGAATTTAGTTGGGATATCCTCTTCCCGTATGCGTGGCTTCTTAAGCTTGGCTGTTAGCCTTTTTCCATTTTTTTCATCAAAATGGTAAGTTTCCCATAAAATGTCCTTAGCATTAAAATGCAGTTCACACACCTAAAAAAAAAGTTAAATGACATAGTAATTGATCCATAATACTCTGATAGTTAAATGAATAGATAAAATGTAAAACAAAAAAATTCAAAACTTTTTTTTATGGATATCAATTCATTTTTTTCTTTTTTGTACATGCAAAGGTTTTAAATGAGAGAATGTTGTTCTAACTGACATAAGGACATTTACTGAGCATCCATTAAAAAAACTTTGAGAATCATTTTTTATTAGCAAAAGTCTCACTTGAAAGAATAATATTCTTCAATTTTACCTGACACAAGGCCAATGAGCATTTGTCAAAAAATTCAAACTTTTTTATAGATATCCATTCATTTCATCATTTTTTACATGCAAAAAGAGACTCTCAACAAAATGAAATAATTATTCGAATGTTATAAACATTTTAATAGAAAAAGAAAAAGGTTTATTTTTAGAAATTTTAGTTTAATTTTATAAGTCGGAAATTTTTTAAAGAAAATAAATGTTTTAATTAGTTTTTACTAAGTTCTAAAAATATTATTCATGCTCAAATTCATTAAAAGTGTTTTTTAAACACGAAAATCATCAACAAAGAGAAAATTCAATTCAAACAACGTGTTAAAATTTTAAAAAATCTGGAATTAAATAAAAGTTTTCTTCACATAAAATTCTGAAATTAATTTTAAAACATATAAACGTTACAAAATAAGAAATTGTTGACTTTCTCTGCGATACTTGGTAACTGAAAAATCTATCCGTTCGATGGCCCGAAGCCATTTGTTGCACATTTCTTGATTTTTGGGAAATCTGAACACGCTAACTTTTGGACCTTTAGGATGATTTCCTTGATAGTGAAAAAATTTCATTAAATTTTCATTTAAGTGAAAAAAACTGAAAGTGAAACATATTGGTAAAGAGAAACTTATTAGTGAAGTGAAAAACAACGTGTTCATAGAATGAGCTTTTCAATGTATTATGGCGTCTCAATTGACTGTGCTTGCTGACATCACAACAATCATGGCAGGTAGCAAGAGGACCTTCTTAACAGAGGTCACAGTAATACTAAGAGCTACGTAAGGGAAAATATGTAGATAGATATAGTTTCAATGAATCGACTGATATGTTTTGACTTGAAAGATAGACAAATAGGTTGAGCTGAATATGAAACATGTAGAATACATGTGATACAGAGAGAAATAAACACAATGAGATAGATGTTAACAGACTGAGATAGATAGATAGATAGATAGATAGATAGATAGATAGATAGATAGATAGATAGATAGATAGACTAATGTAGATGGCCTCCAATATTTGAAGGTTCTTTTTACTGTGTGTATGTATGAGTATTATTGTATTATCAACTAAAATCTGTCTAAAATTACCCAAGTGGCTATGTTTATCTAAGAAATGTTGTTTAGTTGAACTATGATCAGAAAGGTGACAGGTAAGTCTACGGGAGAGCGTGGTTGTTGTAAAACCAATATATATCGTGGGCTTATTATTAGTACCAGAGATGCAATCTGTGAACGGGCATGTAAAGTGTTATGCTACATTACTTTTCTGTAGAGAATTTAGTTTAGTGCTTGTAGGGTTTCAATTGTTTCGAATTTTCTATAATATATAATGAGTTTAATTTGATTATTATTTTCACTGGTTTAACATTTCTACGTATTATGTTTTTGAGAGTTTTTTCATCTTGTTTATAATTATTATGTATTTGGTTGCAATAGTATAAGTTAATAGTGTTGTTTATTTTGATGTAAACCGTTATTTTTAATATTATCATTATTGTTAGAGCTATTGTTAATTTTGTTGAGATATATTTTAATTTGTTGATCAATAATGGAGTTAGGAAATCCATTATTGTCTAGTGTTTGCTTAATGCTGTGTAATTCTTTATAAAATATAGATTTGGAAGAAGATATCATTTGTGTGCCTTGAAGTGAGTTTTTTAATAACAGCTAACTTATATCGTTGGGGGCATTCACTATTATAATTAAGAAGACACGAATTTATGCTAGTTGGTTTCCTATATATATGAAGTCTATCGTTTTAAATGTTTTATAATATATGGTGAGCTAAATTTGATTTTTATCATTTATTCTTTTAACACTTCTATGTATTATGTTTTTGGGTGTTTTTTTTATCATGTTTGTAATTATGATGCATTTGGTTGCAATATTATAAGCAAATAGTGTTATCTTTATGTTGACGTACACTATTATTATTAATATTATCAATATTGTTAGAGATATTTTTAAGTTTATTGACATACGTTTTAATTTGGTGATCAATGATGGAGTTAGGAAATTCCTTTAACAAGTATTTGTTTAATGTTGTGTAATTCTTTATAGAATATGGATTTGGAAGAAGATATCATTTGTGTGCGTTGAATTAAGTTTTTTTATAACAGATCTCGTTGGGGGCAATCAATATCAAAATTAAGAAAACACGAGTTTATGCTAGTAGGTTTCTTATATAGTACACTATTATTATTAATATTATCAATATTGTTAGAGATATTTTTAAGTTTATTGACATACATTTTAATTTGGTGATCAATGAAGGAGTTAGGAAATCCATTGTTAACAAGTGTCTTTTTAATGTGTAATTCTTTAGAGATTATTGATTTGGAAGAAGATATCATTTGTGTGCATTGAATTAGTTTTTTTTATAACAGCTAACTTATATCGTAAGTGCCATTCACTATTATAATTAAGAAGTTTATGATAGTTGGTTTCCTATATAGAGAAGTAGTAAATCTATGTGTGCTAAAATTAATAAATGCATCACAGAATGGCATTTTATAGTTAATATTAAGTTCTAATATAAATTTGGGAATGGAGTTTCATTCAAAATTGTTTTAAGTTGTTTAATTTGATCAATATTTTTAGCTAAAATGAAATGTCATTTATGTATGTTACATAAGGAGTTTATTAGTTTTATTAGTTCTTTCCCCACCTCGTATATCATTTCCTTTCTCTACACCTTTGAAACTGTCGTCACACCTGCATTCTCATCCTTCTATTGCTCCTTTCTAACTGGTTCGTCTTCCTCTTCACTCTCTTTTAATTAATCTTTTTACACTTATGTAGCCCCCTGCACATCAGTGGCATTACCGCCTTCCTCGGACTGATACGATTAAAAAAATTATTTTCTAATTGTGCAATATAATAATTAGAAAAATTGAACCTAAAGGAGATCCCATCGCAGTACCATCTATTTGAGTATAATTATTATTTAGGAGGTCATGAAATGTAATATTTATTATTTTATATTTTAGAATATATGTACGCGTGTGTGTGTGTGTGTGTGTGTGTGTGTGTGTGTGTGTGTGTGTGTTGGGGGCAATCAATATCAAAATTAAGAAAACACGAGTTTATGCTAGTTGCTTTCCTATATAAAGTTGCAGTAAATTTATGTGTGCTAAAATCAATGAATACATCAAGGAATGGAATTTCCTTATTAATATTAAGTTCTAATGTAAATTTGAGGACGGAGTGACTTTCAAATTTGTTTTTAAGATATGTAATTTGATCGATATTCTTAGCTAAAACAAAGATGTCATCTATGTATCTTACATATATAGAGGATTTATTGTTGTCATTAATTATTTTATTTTCTAGATTTGCCATATAATAATTAGAAACGAGGGGACCTTTCACGATCCATTAGGCAATATTTATACACAAATAGATGGTATTGCGATGGCAACCTACTAGGGTATAATCTTCTACCGAGTCAGTCATGTCTCTAAAAAGACATGATCGCCCAAGCGTACATCACAGATGGCACTTAACTGATTAATAAAAAGATGTTTTGGCAAGTAGATTTTTTGATGTAATGTGCTCAACACCGAGATAGAGAGAGAGCGTTAATAGGATTAATATGGAAAAGTTTGTCACTTAACTGAGCAGAGTCATGCCAACTTCAAAGATTGATGAGGGTGGCTTCACGAAATTTCGAAGTCGTGTGAATCGACCAATGTCAAGGTCGTTTCCAAATGCAAAATATTCAAAAGTTCTACAATGTAATTGTATTAAACACTTTTAATGCAACTGTGCACTAGTATAAATTAAATATGACCAAAAGGTAAGTAATTATATATATATATATATATATATATATATATATATATATATGTATGTATGTATATATATATGATAAGAATGCGATAGATGAAAAGATAGTGAAACGATTGGAAAAGAGAAAACCGGAAACCACATCCTAAACAGGGAACAAGGGATGAGCCTCTACACCTGTTCAATAGACGTGGGTGGAGTGTGAACCGGGCGATAGTTTAGTCTATCTACCCCAATTGAAAAAAAAAGAACAAGAAAAAAGTGAAAAGATTGAAAAAGAGAAGACCGGAAACCACATCCTAAACAGGGAACAAGGGATGAGACTCTTCACCTGTTCAATAGACGTGCGTGGAGTGTGAACCGGGCAATAATTTAGACTTTCTACTCCAATTTAAGAGGAAAGAGAAGAAAAATAAAGGTAACGGTGGTGAGTTAACTAAGTTTTAACTTAGTTAAAGTCCGGTCAAAGAAATTTGGTATTATATTATCATATTAAGACCTGCGTCTGCTATTCGGTGACATTTATCGTCACATAGCAATGTTTTATGTCAGCAGAAGATAATAACATTTTGATTGTGAATGTCATTATGTTAACGCTCCTGTAACCAGTCTGAAGATGGCCATGTTAGCCGAAGGTTTAGTACCAGTATAACAAAAATTATCCGAATGTTGGACAATTTTTATCTTTATTTTCACCTGAACTTAAACCCAAAATACGATATTTAGAACGGCTCATGATTAAACATAATAGATATTCATTCTCTCTTATATTTCACATTAGAACTGTTTAGAACATTTTTCTAAACATATATATATATATATATATATATATATATACTGCCAATAATTATACATTTGTTCTTCATCTACTCATATTCGTAAAGTAATCGTCATGTACAAATTAATTTCTGCCCAAAATGTTGGCTAATATATATATTTTTTCACACCAAGCAAGACATACCATTGCGACTATTGCGCAGGGGGTTAACAAGGGAAAAGTGATGAGAAAGACTGGTTAGTTATAGGAAGTGTGGGAAGGAGGATGAAAAGACGGATGAGGATATCGAAGATGGTGGGTGGGTAGATGGTGAGAGTGTTTGAGAGAATAGATGCAAGTTAGTGTGTTAAGAGGTGTTTATTGACCTTATATTTAAATTCCTGGACATTGTAGCTGTTGGGAAAGCAAGCATATGGAAGGGAATTCCACAAGGAGGAAGTGCGAGAAAAGAAGCTGTTAGATTAGAAATTGCGGTTATATTTTATCTGTTTCACTGTAAAAGAGTGGGACCTAGTTGGTAATCTAGTATGTCGTGCAAATTCATACCTAGGGGTCACCAGTTATATATGTTCATTGAAGCAGTAGCCGTGAAAGTATTTATAGAAGAGGCACAGGGAAGCTACGTCACGCCGGTGAGAGAGTGACTGCAGCCGGGCTGCCAAGTCGGTATCGATCACATTACAGATTCTCCGTTGTATTTTGTCAAGAACACCGAGGAGAATAGCAGGGGCACCCGACTAGATGCAGCAGCAGTATTCAATACACGGGCGGATGGTAGATTTATATATGTGCAGGATGGACTCAGACGGGGATATATATATATATATATATATATATATATATATATATATATATATATATATAGCATTACCCTTCAGAAATGAATAGTGTTCTTTTGGTGTCTGGCGTGTGTATATATACAACACGCAAAAATTTCCTTTCTCTGATTCCTTTCGCCTATGGGGGTAGCGACATCGACTGACACCAAATGGGTTGAGTTTCGATCCCGTCCAGAAGCAAGTGTAATGTGTCTAGTCACATAGATGAGCTGTGATAGAGCGAAACAGGCTTGTATGTGGATGACTAATATATATATATATATATATATATATATATATATATATTGATAAATAGACATATTATCCTATGTCGATGGCATGACAACGCATAGAACTCCGAATCGTGCTCTTGACGTAGTATATATAATATATTAATAAATGTGTAATAGCTCTGATTATACTCCATTGAGTACTGTTTTATTAAAACTTGAGAGAGAGATGAGGTTCCTTGGACACCTAATGAGGGAGTAGGGCCTGTAGAATTTAATACTCACAAGACGAATAGAAGGAAAAAGAGACAGGGGAAAACAGCGTAAGACACGTGATACGTCTGAGCAAATGGATAGCGGAACGGATTTGGGAAAGATACCAAGAGAAAAAATATTGAAAGGCACAAGAGACATGGCCAGATGGGGTTCCATGATCCCATACGTCTTGAAAAAACACGCCACACGAATAATAATAATAATAATAATAATAATAATAATAATAATAAGGAGTATTCCCATGTGTTTATTTATTAATTCACATAACTATATATATATATATATATATATATATATATATATATATATATATATATATATATATATTATTATTATTATTATTATGTCATTTTTCATCATATTTCGATTTCTGCATTGGTCTCACTACCAACCAAGTCTGCGGGGAGACCTAAGGCAGGTAGTGGCGTGTTGTTATGACTCCATTTCATGTTTTTCTATCTTCCCTATCATCCCCAGCATTACATAGATAACGTTTTCCTTAGTGTGTGGGCTGTACTTAATAAGACAATTTTTTGTATATCTCTTAAGCTGGGGTTTCCAGGGATTCTTTCAATGTGTTGTTTTGTTCCATTTTTTATCATTCCAAGTGCACCTACTATCACTGGCACAACTCTTGTTTTCAATTTCCACATTTTTTCTATTTCAATTTCCAGGTCTTTATATTTTGACAGTTTTTCAAATTCCTTGGTTGCTATGTTACAATCCGCTGGACAAGCCATATCAATTAATAGACAAGTTTTCTCCTTCTGGTTTTTAACAATAATGTCTGGCCTGTTTGCTTCAATTTTTCTGTCTGTGTAGATGGTGTAATCCCATAGAATGGTTACATCTTCTATTTCTGTAACCGGTGCTGGATGATGTTCATACCAGTGTTTGTTTACAGCTTTTCCATAATGTTTGCACATTGCCCAATGTAAATATTGCCCAACTCTATCGTGGCGATTTTTATATTCGTTTGGGGCAAGCACAGAACAGCCTGAGATTAGGTGGTCTATTGTTTCTTGGTGTTTATCACAAAACCTGCATTTTGGATCCATATTATTATGCATAATATTTGCCTGAAAGTTTCTCGTGAAAAGACTTTGGTCTTGTGCTGCAAGTATAAATCCTTCAGTTTCAGACTTTAATCCAGATGCACGTAACCATCGATGAGTATTAACTTTGTCAACATTGGATTTATTGGCACGTACTGGATATTGGCCATGCAGAGGTTTGTCTTGCCAGCGCTGTTTCATCTTTTCAAGAGCTTTATCTTTGGCTTTCATTTTCATATTTTTTGCCGCAGTAGTTGGTTCTTGGCTACTGTTTTGCTTTTCTACAGAATCTACTAACTGTAATTCTTGTTTATTATTATTATTATTATTATTATTATTATTATTATTATTATTATTATTATTATTATTAAGATACTTTAATCCAAACGGAAAAGTAGGAACGTAAATCACAAAATCCTAATCCTAATTAATATTAAAATTTTAATATTAAAAAATGATACAGGAGGAGAAGTCAATGTCATTAAAATTACAGAGCTAATATAAAATAAAATAAATTTTCAATATTCAAAACATATTTTCCCCCCTTTTATTCTTATTTTTATTTCCATTTTGATATATTTCGGTTGCTGAGGAGATGTGAAATCTCTCTTAGTGATTTCATGTTGAAATGTTCGTTCAACATTTTTGAATATTTAAAATTTATTTTATTTTACATATATATATATATTGAAATGAATAATAATTTTTACCAATTTAAATGACGTGTTGAGTTTATTTTTTATACATATCATATTGCTCTGGATAATATCTATTTAGCTCTCTATATAGATATAACACTTAATATTTTACATTGATCTTGTTGGATTATCCTCGCTGTTTACGGACTGGACATCCATATATATATATATATATATATATATATATATAGTGTATCGAGGCAGTAAATTATTTTCTAAACAAATACTGTTAAATATAACAGACAATGAATAAATTATGTTTAATCATGAGCCGTTCTAAATGTCGTATTTTGGCTTTAATTTCAGTTGAAAATAAAGGCAAAAATTCTCCAACATTTGGATAATTTTTTATTAATTTGCTTTTAAGCTTTCGGCTCAGATGAGCCATCTTCAGACAGGTTATTTAGACGGTAATACAGTAACATCCACCATCACCGACGATTTTATTTTGTGTTGACTTAAAACACCGCTAGGCAAGGGCAATAGTTACCAAAAATAACAAACAAATGTTGGAGAATTTTTGTCTTTATTTTCAACTGAAATTAAAGCCAAAATACGACGTTTAGAACGGCTCATGTTTAAACATAATAGACATTCACTGTCTCTTATATATATATATATATATATATATATATATATATATATATATATATATATAATCATATCACCACGAACAAGGCGATAACGCCACTGATGCGCAGGGGGCTACGTAAGAGTAAAAAGATTGGATAAGAGTAAGCCGGAAACCACATCCTAAAAAGGGGACAAGGGATGTGCTTCTTCACCTGTTCAATAGATGTGGGTGAAGTGTGAACCGGGCGATAGTTTAATCTATCTACTCCAATTGAAAAAAAAATAAAGAAAAGAGTGAAAAGATTGGAAAAGAGAAATCCGGAAACCGTATCCTAAACAGGAAACAAGGGATGAGCCTCTTCACCTGTTCAATAGACGTGGGTGGAGTGCGATATATATATATATATATATATATATATATGACGTTTGCAGGAGATATTTATATCATTTCTCACACATTTGTTGTATCTCCCTTCCTCACTCAGCCTATATATATATATATATATATATATATATATATATATGTGTGTGTGTGTGTGTGTGTGTGTGTGTGTGTGTGTGTGTATGTGTGTGTGTGTGTGTGTGTGTGTGTGTGTTGTGTGTGTGTGTGTGTGTGTGTGTGTGTGTGTGTGTGTGTGTGTGTGTGTGTGTGTGCGTGTGAAATCAGGAATGTTTTATATTTCTATGCCTAAACTTTTCTGGATATTTCGAAGAACACCAGACAAGCTAAACATTTTAGTGATCTTTGAGCTTAAGATGTGAGGCGCCAAAGGCCGAACACGCCCCGATGACCAAAGAAAAATTTCATAAACACGACCAAAGCCTTGGATACTCAATCGTCTCTGTAAACTCTGTTTCATGTTATGTCCGGCGTAGACAGTCAACGTGCTTTTACACAAGTCGGGGTGGGGTAGTCCGCATTTTGCCCCAACCTCACCTATCTTGTAAAGGTTAATTTACGGCGCCATGCAGACCCTTCCTTTTTTTTAAAAGTGCAGGCACCCCTATCTTTCTACTCAGGTTTAAAAGTTATGGATTTATGCGATAGTGGTTACTGAATATATATATATATATATATATATATATTTTTTTTTTTTTTTTTTTTTGTCAAGATCCCTTGAATTAATTTCGACTCTTTCGGAAGATAAATCTGTTCGAAGAGCCCAAAAAGCAACAGAAGCATACTTACGGCGTAAATATTGTTATACCCGTAATTGAGTTGACAGACATTCTCCACCGCTACCCCACACACAAACAAATCCATTAACCCCTATGGTGCGTGACTTGCGCCTCACTCTGTATATATATCCTCTCTATTAATAATATAGACCGTGTATATATATATATATATATATATATATATATATATATATATATACACACAGTCTTAATTAGTTACTATACTTACCACCTACACCCATTGTAGTAGCAGTTCCCAGACCAATCCCCTCATGCCACTATACTCTCATGTGACCAAAAACCTACCACCACCGTTTCGTTCATGGCCTGCGGCTATCTGCGACGCAAAAAATGGACCTGTTTAATTTTCTCTGTATAACTCCATTCTGTTAATAATTTAAATGTTCTATGTTCACTGTATATTAAATGTTCACCCTTTGATAATGGCTTATGTAAGCCGAAAGCTCAGACCTGATAAAAAAACATCAACATTACTGCGATTTTTTGTTGTCTTTTCATGACAACACTATCAAGCTAATTACATCATACGAAAGGATCTTACACAAAATAAATAGACAGAACTTGTCTATATTATTCAATGAAACCTGTATATATATATATATATATGTATATATATCCTCTCTATTATAATTAAGACCGTATATATATATTTTTTTTCTCTGACGAGCTGTTAAGCGAAACCGTGGTAGGTTATTGGCTCACTTAGATTTTCGATTTGTTTGCTCTACTTTCGCGTTGGGTGCTTTGTACACCCTGCTTTCGTATTGGGCTCTTTATTGTTAAGGTTTTCGTCTTCGGGTTATTTCTTCTTTACACGAATGCTTGATTTTTTGTTCAGGTATTTCGTTTGTTTCTTTTTTTTCTTCCCCTTCTTTTCCCTGCTGGTTAGTTCCCGGTGGGTTTCAGGACGATCTCAGTTGTAGTTTAATTATTGATAATCTTGACAGAATTAGTTCTGTTGTTATTGGTATTATAACTATAATTAATATATATATATATATATATATATATATATAGATGCATGTATATATATATATATATATATATATATATATATATATATATATATATACTAACGGCCAAAATTATTCGGCCACTCCAGTTTTTAAAAAAAGTGATGTATTTCATATTATTTTTACTATTTATTGCCAAGTGGATAATTCTAAATGAAAATAGAATGGTTCTATTTTTAATACTGCACAATAACATGTGCATCAAATGAACTGTTCTGGTTTTTGTGCTCTCTTCCCCATGCTAGTCTCTTCTTATTGACTGGCCGAAGCAAAACTTTCTGGCTGCCTTGTAAAATTTTGCAAAGTAATAATAACAAAAAAAAACATTCTATTTTCATTTAGAATCATCCACTTGGCAATAAATAATAAAAATAGTATGAAATATATCATTTTAAAAATAAAAAAATTGGAGTGGCCTAATTATTATGGCCGGTTGTATATATATATATATCTGTATGTTTCGAGATTTTTATATATATATATGTATCTATGCTAGATCATAGTTGTAAATATGATTTTCACAACTATGATCTAACATTGCCTGATGACGAGGTAGAAATTTCGAAACAGTAATTTCCATGTCGCAATGTATTTTAATTAAAATGCAAATTTAATTATATAATTATATTATGCTCGACAATATTTACTTTATTGAGACTTTTATGAAAAAAAAAAAATAAATGCCGGAGAATTCGGAATTGTAAAACTGTTGGTTCCCTTCACCTGGATTTATATATGTATATAAATAAATGCAAACTTATCACTGTACTCGTTTCGAAAAACCCTCCGCGTATATATGCGGAAGGAAAAAATGGTTGTAAGAACAGAAAGTGCTAAGCACATGAACATCAGCCAAGGCGATTTGAACCGAGCCAGTACGTAGCCCAGAGAAAAATCCCGAGACGAGTAATCAATAACAAAAAAAAAATAAAAACGCTCAATACGTAAGCAGAGCAGAATAAGTAAACTAACCTTCCCTGAGGATCCGTTTAGGTGAAACCTTGGAAGGTTTTTTGGCTCACTAGGTTAATTTACTTATATATATATATATATATATATAGTGATGTAAATTAATAAATATACATATGAGGAGTGTGTACATCATATTTAACTGGAAAGCTGGGAGTTTCAAAAACGAGAAACCAAAAAAAAAAAATACACACGTTGTTACATGAGTTTATATATATAAAAGAAAACGATCCCCATTTTATATCCATAAGAATCCTATATGAATACCAATTTGCTCATACTGTCAAACATAAAACTTACAGACTTTGTCTTTCACAATTTTTTAAACAAAATCATCGGACTCAAACCAACGACCACAAATGATAGAGTAATGGAAACTACATTCATTGAAAAGTAAAAGGATATCATTTTAGGATTTGCAACCATTTAGACTCAAAAATGAACCAAAAATATCAAGAGGAGCCGTAGAGTAGATGAGCCAGATATCCACCGTTCAATCGAAGGCACTGTTGAATTTAAATGTGCAAAGGTGGGTTTTCCGATTGTTGTCAGATGTCTTGACGGTGAGGAAACCGTTGCCCTATGATATTCACAAGTGCCATGCGTTTCAAAGTTCTTGACCAACTTGAAAATATGACTCCTGTTTGGAGATGCATTAAAATTGAACTTCCTTCTATATCTTACCTGAGCATTCTTAACCCTCTAGGGCCATTCGTATCATATTTGATACAGTATTTCCCTATAAGGAAACATTTGGTATTTCCCTATAAGGAAACATTTGGTATTCATTGACTGAGCCGTCAGTACTGCTTTCATTTGAAATTTATAAAGTATTTCTCTTAAAAAATCTTTCAGGAAAATATTTCTTTCAAGGCTTGTTTTCATACTGTATCAAATATGATACAAATGGCCCTAGAGGGTTAAAAGACTTAGTTTCTTAATATTTTCACACGCAAAAGATCTTCTAATCCATCTTCCAAGGCATGATTTTACTATATTAGGCTGAATATATCCAAAATATACTATAAATTATAATTAACTCTTTGTTAGTAATAATCAGAAAAAAGAAAGAATATTAAGGGACCACTACTTTGTTTACAAAATTATGGAACACTCTGTACATCTTTCCTACTTTTCCTCAAATATCTTCACCCAACAAAACTTCGCCTTTCATCCACAAAGATATTGATGTTTCACACTACTTCAAACAAAAAGTTAAGAAGGAAACACTCATCAATAATGGTAAGAGGGATAACAGCTCCTGAATTAGAGAAGCCTATTTTCCTGAAAAAAAAAATCTTTTAGAACTTTCAAACGAAAATAACTGTGACAATTTTGTCAATGCTTCCCTGATAATTCCTTATAAGAAAACGGTAAATATTATCATTCTTATAACATACCATTGATCACTACCATTCTATTGATCACTACCATTTCAACAGTCTATACCCGCCAGATTCATCACCAAGTCTTTGAATAGGAGTAGACGTTTATCTCTTGTTCCCAGTTTAAGATTGGGTTTCCGGTTTCTTTTTTTAATCATATACCAAGCAAGGCAGTAAAGCGGCTAAGACACAAGGGGTTACTTGATATATAAGAATTAGAAAACAGAAGTATTACTAAAGAGCGAGAACAAAAGAAGAGTAATCAGGAAGCGACAGCGATTGGCATTGCATTTAAACTAAACTTTTGAAGATTAAAGTTGACTAGAAAGCACGGAGTCGGAAGGAAGTTCCACAAGAGAGATGTACGAGAAAAAACTGTTTGCATAGAATTTACGGTTAAATCGAATCTATTCAAATTTAAATTGGTGAGAGCTCGATTTCTGTTATGTCGCCAAGTATAAATGAATAACTCAACAACAGAATCAGAATATAAGTTGTATTCCGCGGAAAGATGGTTAGTATGCACAGAAGTGATTAGTAATATTTACAATAGAAAGATACAAGAGTCCAATCGGTCGTAAGACGTGTGTATACGTGATTACTTCCGGTACGCCACCGGAAGTGTGACTAACTCTTCACTGACTCGCACTGACTCTTCAGTAACTCATTCGAGACTCTCAAGTGACTCTCTACGACTCATTATTTAGTCGTCCCTCCCAGTAAGGGCAACATATGACACATGGTCAGTTTATATCTGGGCTTTCCGGGCTATATGGCCCGGCCAAAAAATGTCTGTCTATTTTTGCCCAGTCGTGCTTCTACCTTTCGGCGGAACCACGACTGGGTTATTGCTCTCTGCTCGGAAGCAGAGAGCGCCCCCCCGCACGAATGCAGAGAGCTGACAGTGTCGTAGAGTCGTCCGTATAGTGACTCTCTACGACTCATTATTTAGTCGTCCCTCTCAGTAAGGGCAACATATGACACATGGTCAGTTTATATCTGGGCTTTCCGGGCTATATGGCCCGGCCAAAAAATGTCTGTCTATTTTTGCCCAGTCGTGCTTCTACCCTTCGGCGGAACCACAACTGGGTTATTGCTCTCTGCTCGGAAGCAGAGAGCGCCCTCTACCCGAAGGCAGAGTGCTGACAGTATCATAGAATCGTCAGTCTAGTGAATCGGTACGACTGTATTTACTAGCCTTCCCACGCAAGGCTGGATGTGACACATGGTCATTTTATTGTGGGTATTCCCGGCCATATAGCCGGGCCAAAAAATGTCTGTCTATTTTACCCCAGTCGTGGTTCTACCCTTCGGCGGAACCACGACTGGGTTATTGCTCTCTGCTCGGAAGCAGAGAGCGCCCCACGCACGAAGGCAGAGAGCTGACAGTGTCGTAGAGTCGTCCAGAGACTCGGTCCGACTCTCTTGTAGATAATCCACCATTGCTATATATAGCAATGGGAACAGTCCATTTGTAGTCAAATAGGAGCGGCGCCCTAACAATTTCATTCAAAAAGTCTAGGTAAGATCTTGAAGAATCTATCCGGGCATGCACCCGGCAGCAAGTCCTCTGATTGGGAGGTTGTGAGGCGCAGGGAACAACCTCTTAAGTGCTGTTGTCCCCAGGTCCACCCTGACTCTGGGTGGTAGCACCTGTTAATGTCCCAGCTATGGGCAAATAGTCAACACACACCAAACTGGGGACAAAACACTATAAAAATATTAAAATAGACTTTTATAGAAATATATATATAAAATAGACTTTTATAGAAAAATATACACATTTTAAGGAAAAATATTACCAGCAATATATTTTTAAAGAAAAAATTATTACCGTAATTCACTTTTTAATGAAAAAAATTATTCTGAGCAAAATATTTTTTAATACAAAACTAAAAGGTATTTTCAGTTATCTAAAATAAAAAAGAATAAAAACAAAAGATTTTCATTAAAATCTGACTAAACCAACCTTCTCACTATAAACGAACATTTAAAAAAAATACCTTAAAACCCTACCTTTTTAGCATTAAATGACCCACAGAGGTTGATATGCCGTTAAACAAAACTCCAACTCCAACTCAAACACATCCTAGCAATTAACATGAAATTGTTTTTGACACAGGTAGACCACTTTACGACGCTGAGACAGTGACTGATGCCGAGATGCCAGATCAGTGTCAATAATATTGCTGATTCTTCTTTGGATTTCCTCAGGAATGATTAAATATATAGCAGGAACATCGGAGCATGTGTGGCGTCAATATTCTATGTGTTGACGCATGGCAGACTTATAGATATGCAAGAAAAATGTTTAAATGCTTCAAAAACGAAACTGCTATCTGTCGACCATCACAAGCAACCTCTTCTGCCCCCACCGTAAGCATGGACACACCGAGTCTCCCTGAAAGCAATATATTGCGCCTCCTTGGCCTTACCCTATTTTCCGACCTCAAGTGGAATCATTACATTGAGTCAATAGCTAAATCCAATCCTGGGTCACTGTGTCGGGCCAGGAAGTTTTTTTACGTCTGAATCCATCTTGCACATATAAAAATCAACCATCCGTCCGTTCATAGAGTACTGCTGTTATATATGGTCAGGCGCCCCTGTTGTTAACTCAGTGTTCTTGACGAGCTCCAAAGGAGAATCTGTAATGTGATAGGTCCTGACTTGGCAGCTCGACTCCAGCCACTTTCTCACCGGCCGGATTTGGCTTCCCTCTGTCTATTCTACAAATATTTTCATGGCTTCTGCTCCGAGGAACTTAAGTCACTGGTGCCCCTGCCACATGAGTTTACTCGTGCAAACAGACTGGCAACTGGGTCCCACCCATTCACAGTTGGATCAACCAAATGCAACCAACAATTCTACCACATCAGCTTCTATTCTCACATTTCCCACCTGTGGAACTCGCATCTATATACTTGCTTTCCTAACTGCTACAACATCCAGGAATTTAAATGCAAAGTCAATACCCATCTATTATCCACTGAACTCCAATTCTTTCTACATCAAGGTGTAGATCTTGTTCTGTCTTGTTCTTTTCCTTTCTCTCTGCCTTCGCAACAGTCTTCACACCCGTGTTTCCATCCATCTCTTGCCCTTTCTCTGATACCAACTGTAACTGGCCCGTCTTTTTCTTCACTTCCCTCTTGTCTAAATTTTGCTCTTATGTAGCCCACTGCGCATCAGTAGCGGTATAGCCTTACTTGGAGTGAAAGGATTAAAAAAAAATCCCATCCCAATAAACAAACTCTCTTGGTAGCACTGATGCCTCTGCAACAGGTGTTTACTCGTGCAACCAGATTGGCAACTGGTTCCCACCCATTCACAGTTAGATTAACCAAATGCAGACAACAATTCTACCCAAGCAACTTATTTTCTCGCACTGCTGTCAATTAACCACCACAGACGACCGCACGTCCCTCCCATTAGCATGGAACAGGCATGCCTCTC
Organism: Ascarosepion bandense; assembly: GCA_037127315.1. Classification (NCBI taxonomy): domain Eukaryota; kingdom Metazoa; phylum Mollusca; class Cephalopoda; order Sepiida; family Sepiidae; genus Ascarosepion; species Ascarosepion bandense. The sequence goes on from JBBBDQ010000913.1 coordinate 1,658,734, forward strand.
AGAGAGTAAAACACTATGCCTGCTTGGCCTGACACTCTCAGCGGACCTCAAGTGGAATGACTACGTCGAATCCATTGCTAAATCCGCTGCTATGAAAGTTGGCTCTCTGAGCAGGGCCCGAAAATTCTGTCCGCCTAAATCTATCCTGCACTTATACAAATCTACTATCCGCTTGTGTTTTGAATACTGTTGCCACATCTGGTCGGGTGCCCCTGCTATTCTCCTCGGGCTTCTTGACAAAATAGCGAAGAATCTGTAATGTGATTGATACCGACTTAGCTGACCACCTTCAGTCACTCTCTCACCGGCGTGACGTGGCTTCTCTGTGCCTCTTCTATAAATACTTTCATGGCTTCTGCTCTGATGAACTTAAATCACTGGTGCCCCCTGGGTGTGAGTTTGCAAGAGATACTAGATTGGAAACTAGGTCCCACCCTTTTTACAGTGAAATGTAACCGCAATTTCTACTCCAACAGCTTCTTTTCTTGCACTTCCCTCCTGTGGAATTCCCTTTCGCATGCTTGCTTCCCCGACGGCTATAACCTCCAGGAGTTTAAATGTAAGGTCAATAGACACCTCCTAACACACTAACCCTCCCATTCTCTCCAACTCTCCCTGTGTACATCCTAACTCGTCTATCGCCCTGTGTAAGCCCCTGCGCTATAGTGGCAGTGGAATGCCTTGCTTGGGGTGACATGATTAAAAAAAACAAAAACAAAACTTCCCGCCTGTGGAACTCGCTTTCATATTTTTGCTTTCCTGACGGCTACAACCTCCAGGAATTTAAATGCAATATCAATACTCATCTATTAACCACTTGACTCAAGTTCTTTCTACACCACACTGTATATCCTTTCCTTTCTCTCCACCTTTGCAACTGTCATCACACCTGTATTCCTATCCTTCACTTGCTACTTTCTCTGAAACCTCCTGTAACTGGTTCGTCTTTCCAGGAATTTAAATGCAATATCAATGCTCATCTCTTAACCACTTGACTCTAGTTCTTTCTTTCCCGTCCTGTATATCCTTTCCTTTCTCTCCACCTTTTCAACTGTCATCACACCTGTATTCCCATCCTTCTCTTGCTCCTTTCTAACTGGTTCGTCTTCCTCTTCACTCTCTTCTACTTAATCTTTTTTACTCTTATGTAGCCCCCTGCACATCAGTGGCGTTACGGCCTTGCTCGGGGTGATACGATCAAAAGAAAAAAAGCAGTAGACCTAGCAATAGATTTAATATATGTCCTTCTAAACTGATTTTTTCTCTTTCAACTCCAGTAGCCCCTTGTGTTTTAGTTGCATTATCACCTTGTTTAGAGTGAATTTTAAAACAAATCTCCAATTTCAGTGACTCTTAAGCCTTATGTAGGATGAAATTTGTATAAAAAATAAAAATCAGTTGAGTGTGGTCTTGCTTTCTGATTTAGACACTTTCCTGTTTGCAGACATCAGTTTTCATCAAATTTCCACCTGGGCCCTCCGTTTGTTGATTATTGTTTTTCTTTTTCTTATCTAACACTGAAACAATAACCATCAATTAAGGTTACACCACTAGTAACCATGGGTATATCATACCCAATTTTGAAAATATAAAAAAAAATATCTATCTAAACTTATTTATCAATGGAACTTTGTCTGTGTGTGTGTGTGTGTGTGTGTGTGTGTGTGTGTGTGTGTGTGTGTCTATTACCTATAGACTCCGAAACGGCTGAATTGATTTTCTTGAAAATTTAGACAGTTCTACTATACGCGTCTGCGAGTGTTCTTAACTAGGTTTTGTGTCGAGGTACCCCCGATATATATCGAAAATCGATAAATCGAAAAAAATCGGGTTATAGAAGGAGTGGTCCGATTTTAATCAAATTTGATACACTTATAGACAAAAACATAAGAAACGATATTCAGAAGTTTCAAGGTTCGAGTTCTTACAATAGTTCAGAAAATCGATAATATATATATATATATATATATATATATATATATATATATATAAAAGACCAGATGTTCATGTGTGTGTCCGTTTATCTGCCTGTATGTCTCTATTTTTTCAGCCCTTTTATCTTTTAGTTTTTCCTTCGGGTTTGACTCTAAGTAGGTATAATTGTAGTTCTTAGTCTCAGCCATGATACCATTTACTCAGAGGACTTATTTAGCCTTCAAAATTTAGTTTACGACGAAAAAACTTATTTGATATTGATACCAGGAAACCAAAATTTGACTTACATCCATTTATTTTTCTTTCAGTCTACGGTTTCGCTTTAACAGGAAACAACTATTGCTTTTTAGTGTTTCGTGCCAACGTCCAAAGAGTCTGAGCTCCAGGACCATGGATTAGTTTTAAAGCTTTCATTACACCCGAGCAACACCGGGTTACACTGCTAGACAATAATGATTCTCAAATAAATTTTCTTGTTCATTAAATCTCATTGTCCGCAGCTAAAAGGTATCTTTATTTTCAGGATATTTTTAATGTAGACAAACCACTGAACCATCCATATTTCCAGTTTGATCACTGTTAAAAACAAGGCAATCAAACACTGCTTTATCTGTGTTCATATTTAACACTTGCCATCACAAACAAGGTCGTATATATAACAAATATTTGAAGTCGTTTTTACTGTGAGATCTTCATATGCCTGTCATCAAATATATTTTCCAGTTGATATAGTTGTTGTCTTCTCTTTCAGCGAGTAATTGCGTTTCATATGTGACTGAAATTATTGATGTTTATACGTATTTTCTCAATGTGGACATTTCATCGATTTTTTTTTCTTCTATATGATCCGTGCGTGGAACTTCAACTTTATTTTATTGATGCAGGACTTATTTAAAGCATTATTTACACATGCGACATACCAATTTTCTTGTCTAATTTTTGGCCTAATTTTAATTAAAGCATTCTTTAGTCACGCGGCACGTCAATTTTTTTGGCCTAATTTTTGGCCTAATTTTAATTAAAGCATTCTTTAGTCACGCGGCACGTCAATTTTTTTGGCCTAATTTTTGGCCTAATTTTAATTAAAGCATTCTTTAGTCACGCGGCACGTCAATTTTTTTGGCCTAATTTTTGGCCTAATTTTAATTAAAGCATTCTTTAGTCACGCGGCACGTCAATTTTTTGGCCTAATTTTTTACCTAATTTTAATTAAAGCATTCTTTAGTCACGCGGCACGTCAATTTTTTTGGCCTAATTTTTGGCCTAATTTTAATTAAAGCACTCTTTAGTCACGCGGCACGTCAATTTTTTGGCCTAATTTTTGGCCTAATTTTAATTAAAGCACTCTTTAGTCACGCGGCACGTCAATTTTTTGGCCTAATTTTTTACCTAATTTTAATTAAAGCATTCTTTAGTCACGCGGCACGTCAATTTTTTTAATCTATTTTTTGGCCTAATTTTAATCGATGCAGGACATATTTAAAGCATTCTTTACTAATTCGGCCCACCAATTTACTTATCAATTTTTGGCCTAATTTTAATTAATTCCGGTCTTATTTACCTCAGGCAATGAAATATAATATGCAGACACCAAAACAAAGAACGTTAGCGTTTGTAGAGAATAAAACTTTTCAAGTGTTCTGCGAGTGGAAATTTTGATCTAGAATCCAGAGAATGCTTCGTTTGGTTTATATATAAACTTATTTATAAATGGAACTTTGACTCTGTGTGTGTGTGTGTGTGTGTGTGTGTGTGTGTGTGTGTGTGTGTGTGTGTGTGTGTGTGTGTGTGTGTCCGTTACCTATAGACTCCGAAACGGCTGAACTGATTTTCTTGAAAATTTAGACAGTTCTACTATACGCGTCTACGAGTGTTCTTAACTAGGTTTGTGTCGGGGTACCCCCGATAAATATCGATAATCGAAAAAATCGGGTTATAGAAGGAGTGGTCCGATTTAAATCAAATTGATACACTCATAGACAAAGACATAAAAAACGATATTCAGAAGTTTTAAGGTTGCAGTTCTTACAATAGTACAGAAAATCGATAATATATATATATATATAAAAGCTTTCATTACACCCGACCAACGCCGGGCTATACTGCTGGTATATTGATATAGATAGGTGTGAGTTTGTTTTCTTTACTGCTTGAAGTTCGGTTAATCGGTTTATGCTTTCATCTATCTTTAAATTGACGGCGATATGTTTAGCCTCTTGGTTTATCGTGCTAATTGTGTTCATGGTTGTCTTCTTATATGATTGTGTGATTTTGTTAGTTTTGAGTTGATTGTAGGCGGTGGGTTCCATTGTGTATATGCTTGTACTTTTCTCAGCCAATATGAATACCTTATTGGAGTTCATTATTTTATTCTTGTCTTCCATAATTTTCTTCTGGAAATTGTCCAAGTGTCTTTTGAATGTTAACTTTCTTACTATATTTGACATGTCATCTTCGAATTTTAGCATTTTTTACAGATTGGGCTTCTTTTTTTTTTTTGTATTGAAGTTAAATGTTTCATTTGTTTTGTAATTTTTTTGTTCGTTGAAGAAGAAATGTGCCTTCCATCTCATTTTTGTTATTAGGCTTTTGATATTCTCCGTTAGCAGAAGTTTTTACAAAGCTTGAGTTGCTATAAGGATGTTATTTAGTGAGTATCATAAGTCAATCTTATCCATTTAAAAAAAAAAAACAACGCATGTGCTCAACCTGTGGGGGAGCGAAGTATATGTAAAATGTGTATGTATATATATATATATATATATTATTTTGAACATTATTTTTACCGATACACGTATTTAAGTACATATTCTGTTTTTAATTAAACAGTATTTTATATTTATATCTACCGGCCTGATTATTTCACGATAAATTTTTATTACGAAAATGTGTGCTATCCAGCAGGATTCGAACCTGCATCCCCTATTTACATAGGGGAAGCTACCATTTGATCTGGTACTGTCTTAACCACTCGACCATGAATAGCCTCTTGATATACTACTTAAATACGAGTATCGGTAAAAATAATGTTCAAAATAATTCATTACAAATTGTCGGTTGCTTATAACCAAGTTTCGTTAAAATTCGTTAATTTCCGTAACATGTTTATATATATATATATATATATATATATATATATATGCAATTTGTTGTATGTATTATATTATTTATATATTATATATGCGCGGTACTTATTTGAAATATCAGTGATAGTGCCTACATATTCATATAGATAGGTGTAAGTTTATATACATCCGATACATCTACTCGAACATTTTTTTCTTTGCAATTACCGCCTGTGGAACAGCCGTTTACTTGCTCCTCTGATAGGTACAACATCCCAAAATTTAATTACAGCATCGATTGCCGTATTTATATTCAGTCAGTCAGTTAAATGCTACACGTGATACACGCTTGGGCGATCCTATCTGGGAAAAAACATGACTAACTGGCCAGAAGATTAACCCACAGTAGGTTGCCATTAGCGGTAGACTGGTTGCCAACTAAGGCAACAGAACTCAGTCTATCCAGCTATTTTGCTATTTAAGCCATAGCTTAAGAGAGAAGAGACAGAATATATATCAGTGATAGAGCTCAATATCAGTGATAGAGCTGACATATTCATATAGATAGGTATGAATCCCAGGGTCACAAACTCACACTTATCTATATGAATATATATATATTAAAATAAATTAATATAAACTTTTCAACGAGCCTATATCGCCACAGGATGTGTTATATATATATATATATATATATATATATATATATATATATATATATATTGAATATTTGGGCAGCAATCTCTCTTTTATGCAAGTTTTATTAAAAATGCCAGACAAGCTGCGATGGTTAAATTTTTTATGGAATTTTTGTGTGATCTTCCGATTGTTTTTAAGGATATAAATTATATAAAAATTGTCCAAATGTTTTCTTTATCCGAGCTCTTTTGGATAAACTTTTAGCCAAAAATCGTAAAATTACATAAAAAAAAACTTAGACTTCAAAACCTGGCTGTCATTTTTAAAGAAACCTGCATATATATATATATATATATATATATATATATATATATATGAAAAGACAAAATGTAAATATGTGCACTAAAGGACTTTATAAATGCAAGTTAAAGGAACGCGTTAAATAAGATAATTATATATATATATATATAATTTTTTTTTTTTGAAAACAACACAAAAGTTCCAATTAAAATTTTAAAGTTAGAATATGAGGAAACACTAATGACATTAAAAAGAACCCCTGTTGAAAAATGAATAAAAAAGTCACCGAAAGCGCTTGGGACAATTAAAATTATGGAAATTTGCTGTATTCACTTTCTCGTACAAAATAGGAAAACGTAAAGATGCTGGAAAAACTAAATAAAAAATTAATTAATTTTAAAATAATTAAGTTTTCTACAGTATTTAATGAAAGATTTTCGAAGGAAATTTGGTACATAAATATACATTAATATACATATAATAAACTTTAACTCGATCGCTCTGAAGAAGTGAAACATGTTAAATTGAAAGACTTTTTCTTAATTTATTCGATCATATATATCTAGATTTACATATCATTATAAGTTTTTTTTTTTGGCAACATAAAATCGCAAGACAAATTAACTAGAACGAAATTGTTCAAACGCATGGTGCTAAAATTCTCATTTAAAAATACGGCCTGATGAAAAGTGACATGAAAAATATCAGATTCAAAGTACAGTGAAGAAATCTGTCAAATTAAACAAATAAAAAGATAAAACTAACAGAATTCATCGAATTTTAAAATAAAAATTACTCCCTCAAGATGTTTAAATTGCTTGAAAGGGCTTGAAAATATATTACCGAAATATATACCCAGAATCACACACACACACAGATATATATATATATATATATATATATATATATATATATATTGGACATCCTGACTATGGAATTCCATGTCGTTTACTTGCTTCTCTGATTGGTATAATATCTCAAAAATTAAATACAATGTCAAATGTCATTTTCTAGTTTCTTGAATCTCGTTCATCTTTTATGCTTTCTTCAATTGCCACAGTGTTCATTCTTTTCCCTTACTGTAACCCCCTGCGCACCTTGTTTGGGGTGAATTGTTTATATATATACATATATATATATATATATATATTACGGAAATGAACGAAGATGAACGAAATTGTTAATAAACCACCGACAATTTGAAATGATTTGTTTGAACATTATTTTTGATCGATACTCGTATTTAAGTAAAAATTCTGTTTTTAATCAAACAGTATTATATATTTATTTCTACCGGTGTGATTATTTACGATAAATGTTTGTTACCAAAATATGGATAGGGGTCGCAGGTTCGAATCCTGCCGGATGACACACATTTTCTAATAATTTCATATATATATATATATATATATATATATATATATATATATATATATATATACATATATATATATATATAAACTTATTTATAAATGGAACTTTGTGTCTGTGTATGTGTGTGTGTGTGTATACGCTACCTATAGACTCCGAAATGGCTGAACCGATTTTCTTGAAAATTTACACAGTTGTACTATAAGTATCTGCGAGTGTTCTTAGCTAGGTTTTGTGTCGAGGTACCCCTGATAAATATAGAAAATCGATAATCGAAAAAATCTGGTTATAGAAGGAGTGGTCTGATTTTAATCAAATTTCATACACTCATAAACAAAGACATAAGAAACGATATTCAGAAGTTTCAAGGTTGCAGTTCTTACAATAGTGCAGAAAATCGATAATATATATACATAAAATTTTTCATTACACCCGACCAACAACGGGCTATACTGCTAGTATATATATATATATATATATATATATATATATATATATATATAAAACTGCCTGACGAGGTACTAATATAATAGTACCGAAAAGCAACGGCTTTTGTCTTACAGTAAACTATACTCTTATTATAAACTTATGCTTATAATAAAAAATATTACCATATATAATACTCTACTAAATATCGAGCACTTTGCATAAAGTAAATCACTACAAGTAGTACACTGCTAACTCATTAGTTTATACTACTTTTGATATATATATATTATAAGTCATAGTTTAGAACATGTACAAATTATAATTTACTACAAAAGTGTACATTTTGTTTCGACATCGAACAATCAATGTCTCATCAGGTAATTAATAATGATTATTAAATACCTGATAAGACATTGTTTTTTGGATGTCGAAACAAAATGTACACTTTTGTAGTAAATTATAATTTGTACATGTTCCAAACTATAACTTATAATATATATATATCAAAAGTAGTATAAACTAATGAGTTAGCAGTGTACTACTTCATTCATAGCCCTATTTCTATATTGAGCACTGTTTTAAATTAATGGTTTGAACGTTGTTAATAATTTCTTCGTTCTTTATGCACTGGTATATATATATATATATATATATATATATATATATATATATAAAAGAAAAAATAAGGCAGACGCGTTATTTCATGGTGAATCGTAAGTTTAGGCCTATTTCAAGCGAACCATCATCAGCTTCGGTCTTTATTTTACAAAGGATTTTACACGAAAAATTAAAGTAGAATAAAGACGGTAGTTAATGATGGTATCACAGCACATCAGCACAGTTAAATATCCCAGTACATCCAGCCGGGATTGAAACCCAAATGATTGGTCATTAGCAGAAAAGTCTACCGCTCTACTGTCGCCTCATGGTGGAGGAAGGCAGACATTAGCGTGATAAATATTTAAATTGATAGAAATATATAAATTTTTATGTAAATATTAAATACATAAAAACTTGGGCACACACACACACACACACACATATATATATATATAATTATATATACACACACACCCAAATCTCTATTTCAATATTAACTAATGCAAACATATATATATATATATATATATATATATATATATATAGCACAATGATAATAATCCACGTATACTGTCTTAATATGTATAGGAAAAACTACTAAAATGTTGTAAGTTAAAAATATATATTTTGACAGTATTTATTTATTTCTATTATTATTATTATTATTATTATTATTATTATTATATAATAGAAATAAATAAATACTGTCAAAAAATACATTTTTAGCTTACAACTTTTTAGTAGATTTTCCTCTCTCTCTCTCTCTCTCTCTCTCTCTCTATATATATATATATATATATATATATATATATATATATACATTATATTTCAGACCGCCCTCGGTCCTTCATCAGGAACAAGTGACTTGTTTCTGATGAAGGACCGAAGGTGGTCTGAAATATAAAATACAATAATAAAAATAAACAAATACTGTCCAAAAATATATTTTTATATTCAAAACTTTTTAATATTCTTTCCTATACATATTAAGACAGTATAAGTGGATCATCACTATGTTATATATATATATATATATATATATATATATATATATATATATATATATGTCTTTGTGTTTGGATAGGGTTTGCTTGTACATCGAGAGAGGAAGAGTTTGATGAAGGCGTGGGCACTGTCCGGCATATTTTGTTTATGACATGATAAATTAGATATTGCATTCTGAAATATAAAATGATTTATGTGCACAAAATATATCTGAAATAAATTTTTCAGAAATGCGCGTAAACACACGATATTAAATCTTAGTAGGAATAAAGAAATTAAGAACCTCTCTTCTGGAAAGAGAAACATCCTTCGTGGCGGAATATTATTAGTCCAATAATATCAAATTAGAAAAAAAAATCCGTTTTTATTAATTTTTATTTATTTTCCTTCTTACGATATGTGTATTTTTTATTTTTATTTTTTTTAGATGTCTTCAAAATACACAAATACACGTACATAATCGAAATCATACATTTTTGTGCCAGTAAAGAATGCATGTAAAGTCAGCGTTAAATAATATTCAATATTAAAAATATTTGCATTAAATTACAAATTCTAACTTATACACTACTTCTGAAAGAATGAAAATTTATACCAAAACTTGTAATTGTACTTAATGTGGGAAACCAATGGAAAAAAAAAAAGGTCTCTAAAGTAGTATCTAAACTTATTTATAAATCGAACCTTGTCTCTCTCTCTGTGTGTGTGTGTGTGTGTGTGTGTGTGTGTGTGTGCGTGTTCGTTACCTATCGACTCCGAAACGGCTGAACCGATTTTCTTGAAAATTTACACAGTTGTACTATAAGCGTCTGCGAAGGTTCTTAACTAGGTTTTGTGTCGAGGTACCCCCGATAAATAAAAATCAATATCCAAAAATTCTGGTTATAGAAGGTGAGGTCCGATTTTAATCAAAATTGATACACTGAAAGACAAAGACATAAGAAACGATACTCAGAAGATTCAAGGTTGCAGTTATTACAATAGTGCAGAAAATCGATAATATATATATATATATATATATATATATATATATATATATATATAAAAGGCAAGATGATTGTGTGTGTGTGTCTGTTTATCTGCCTGTATGTCTGTATTTTTTCAGCCCTTTTATTTTAGTTTTTGCTTCGGGTTTGGCTCTAAGCAGGTATAATTGTAGTTCTTAGTCTCAGCCATGATACTGTTTACTCAGAGGACTTATTTAGCCTTCAATATTCAGTTTACGACGAAAAAACTTATTTGATATCGATACCAGGAAATCAAAATTTGACTTACATCCATTTTTTTTCTTTCAGTCTACGGTTTCGCTTTAACTGGTAATAAATATTGCTTTTTAGTCTTTCGTGCCGACGTCCAAAGAGTCTGAGCTCCAGGACCATGGATTAGTTTTAAAGCTTTCATCACACCCGAGCAACGCCGGGGTATACTGCTAGTATGTATATATATATATATATATATATATATATATATATATATATATATATTATTTACCAATCGCACATTATATATATATATATATATATATATAATGTGCGATTGGTAAATTGTCGCAATTATTTTATTATTTCAAATATTCTTTAGGCTGAGTCTGATCTCCAGGACCATGGATTAGTTTTAAAGCTTTCATCACACCCGAGCAACGCCGGGCTATACTGCTAGTAGTTTTATACGCCCTCAGAATGTTAACATTGTGTTACACCAGGTTTTATTCAAGTAAATCTGATATTTATATACGCGCATGTATATTATAATAAAAATGCTTTCGTGTGTGTAAATGAATAAAGAACAAAAAAAATATGAACAGCGTTCAAAACATTAATTTAAAACAGTGCTCAATATAGAAATAGAGCAATGAATATTTATTATAAATTATAGTTTAGAACATGTACAAATTATATGTGCGTTGTGGTGCAGTGGATATCGGCTCAGAATGAGAAATCGGGGAGACTAGTTCGAATTCCAGCTGAATCCATTGCATTCACTTACGCACAAATGCCCTTGGGAATAGTATTAATCCGTCTCTTCCCTCCAGTTATGGTTTAAATAGCAGGACAGATTGGGTTCTATAGCCTTGGCTGGCAACCAGTCTACCGCAGAAAGCAATGGCAACCTCCAGCGGGATAATTTTCTGCCCAGTCAGTTATGTCTCTTTCGAGACATGATCGCCCAAGGGTATTTCACGTATGGCACTTAAATAACTGACTGACAAATTATAATTTTACCTGTTCTAAAGTGTAACTTATAATATATACAGATATTTTTTTTTAATCCTATCACCCCGAGCAAGGCGGTAAAACCATTAAAGTGCAGGGGGCTACATAAGAGTTAAAAGATTAAGTAGCATAGAGTGAAGAGAAAGACGATCCAGTTAGAAAGGAGCAAGTGAAGGATGGGAATACAAGTGTGATGACAGTTGCAACGGTGGAGAGAAAGGAAAAGATATACAGGGTGGTGAAGAAAGAACTAGAGTCAAGTGGTTAAGAGATGAGTATTGACATCGGATTTAAATTCATGGAGGTTGTAGTCGTCAGGAAAGCAAGAATATCGAAGCGAGTTCCACAGGCGCGAAGTGCGTGAAAAGAAACTATATATATATATATATATATATATATATATATGTTTAATCATGAGCCGTTCTAAACGTCGTATTTTGGATTTAATTCCAGTTGAAAATAAAGACAAAATTTCTCCAACATTTGGATAATTTTTTTATTAATTTGCTTCTAAGCTTTCGGCTCACATGAGCCATCTTCAGAGAGGTTATTTAGACGGTAATACAATAACATCCACCATGACCGACGATTTTATTTTGTGCTGACATAAAACTCCGCTTGGCAAGGGCAATAGTTACCAAAAATAACAAACGCAGTTCTCAAATTTGCAATGCGGTTGTATGACGTCACACCACGTGATAGCGCCAAATGACAACAGTACCATGTATTCAAATGCAATGTAACGTGTTATGTCCGAATTTAAAGGTGATTTTATTAAGTGTTGGCTGTTTAGATTAGATGTACATGGCCTCCAAGATATAAGATATCTTATATATATATATATATATTTTTTTTTTTAATCATTTCACCCCGGGCAAGGCGTAAATGCCGCTGATGTGCGCGGGTGGGGGTACATTAATTCGAGGAGGGAGAAGAGGATTGCGGGCAAAGCACTCAGCTTTGTCCGCAGATGATGTGAGATATTGCATATTTAGTGCTAGTGTTAATAAAATAGTGCTCAATGTAATTTAACAGAGCTATTAAATATACATTAATAAATACACACATAAACCATCACCTGTAGAGCAAATCGGAGTTTGAAGCAGAATGTAATCTTCAGATGCAGGGAAGAAACTGACTGTTACGTAATTTAGATTTTAATTAAAATATCTGGTTATCCCATTGCTGCGCAGTTCAAATATTATATGGGGATTATTGTTTTATAAAAAATTATTATTGTTCTTAAAATATACGGGATTTATATTTTATATTTATAAAATAACAAGGATCAATGTTATTTATTTAAAAATATAATTAAATAGACGGACCTTAAGCTATGTGAAAAAATATTGATTTTTATTTAAATTTTCGATATATTTCATTTTTATAAATTTTGGAAAATATATATATATATATATATATAAAATAAAATTATGTTGCATTTGGAACGCTATACATCATTTTGCAAAACTTCCAAGTTCTAAGTAATCGTCACAAATGTTATTTTTTATAAAAAAATAAGAAAAATCAGAAAAATCAAGAAATTATATATATATATATATATATATTTTAATCATATCACCCCGAGCGAGGCGATAACGCCACTGATATGCAGGGGGCTACGTAAGAGTGAAAAGATTTGGAAAAGAGAAAGCCGGAAACCACATCCTAAACAGGGAACAAGGGATGAGCCTCTACACATATACAACAGACGTGGGTGGAGTGTGAACCGGTCGATAGTTTAGTCTATCTACTCCAATTGAAAAAAATAAGAAAAAGAAAAAAAATTGAAAAGATTGGAAAAGAGAAAGCCGGAAACCACATCCTAACCTGGGAAAAAGGTATGAGCCTCTACACCTGTACAATATGCGTGGGTGGAGTGTGAACCGGGCGATAGTTTAGTCTAAATTTAAATAAAATTAATTAGCCCTTCTTATTTATGCGAATAGATTGAACTTTATTTTTTATTCTATTTATGAAGTGTTTAGATAGTTTGTTTTTTGGGGGGTGGGGTGAATAATATGAGATACAATATCGTAAAAATCAAATCCTTTTAAAAAATATATAACTTCTTGGAATTTATCCGTCGATTCATGCGATGGTTACAAATGTTTCCCATGCTTCGCCAGATATTTCACTTATTTTTAAGTGAATTAACGCCAAATAAATATCCTTACTTTCTTTATTTCTTTTCGGTTAGGGTTCACCAA
>JBBBDQ010000913.1:1677500-1842500 GCA_037127315.1 Ascarosepion bandense
TATATATATATATATATATATTCTAAACATATTTTGTTAAATATAACAGATAATTAATGTCTTTTATGTTTATTCATGAGCTGTTCTAAACATCGTATTTTGGCTTTAATTACAGGTGAAAATAAAAACGAAAATTGCCCAACATTTGAATATTTTTATTATGTTGGTTCTAAGCTTTTTGCTGACATTAGCCATCTTCAGAGAGGTTACAGAGACGTTAACATAAAAGCATCCATCATCAAAGAGCCATGTGAGCCGAAAGCTTGGAATTAACATAATAAAAAATATCCAAATTTTGGCCAATTTTTGTCTTTATTTTCACTTGAAATTAACGCCAAAATACGATGTTTAAAACGGCTCATTATTAAACATAATAGACATCCATTGTCTATTATATTTTACAGCATATGTTTAGAAAATTATCTGCTGCCTCGATACACTATATATATATAAATATATATCTTAATACAGCTGTATTTTTACTAATTTAATTCTCATAAATAGTCCAATAATTGTCTGATAATTATATATACACACACACACACACACACACACACACACATATATATATATATATATATATATATATATATGAAAATATTAATGGAGAGACGTTATTTCATGGTAAATCGGAAGTATGGGGCCTATTTCAGGCGAACCATCATCAGCTTCCGTCTTTTTTATAATGATGATTTTATTCGAATTCGTGTAAAATCGTCTATAAATTAAAGACGGAAGCTGATGATGGTTCGTCTGAAATAGGCCCCAGACTACCGATTTACCATGAAATAACGTGCCTGCCTCATTTTTTCTTATATTTGCTGTATATGTATAGATATATATACATATATATTTAGAGCACTTTTAGAGAGTTATCCTACCACTGTATGTACAGGATACTCCTTTGGATTCTTCTATATCTACACCGTATGCTGATATATATATATATATATATATATATATATATATATATATATATTATCATCCGCAGACAGATCTGTTTCGCTGTATCACAGCTCATCAGTACGGTTAGACTCCGATTGCTTATATATATATATATATATATATATATATATATATATAAAACTGTGTATTTAGATTAAGAAAAAGCCATAACTTGAGAAGTGTGGATATCACACTTGTGCCTTCACGGAACTTCGAAGTCGACTTAACTCTGGTCAGTTAAGTGACTATCTTTTTCACATTAATCCTAGAAAGGAAGAGAGAGAGAGAGAGAGAGAGAGAGAGAGAGAGAGAGAGATTGAGAAAGAGAGAGAGTGAGAAAGAGAGAGATACAGTTTGTCTCACAAAAGGAATACGCATTTTTTCAATAAATAGTTCAAGCAATGAGTACCAATTTTTTTTTCTTATTTAAATATTGCTTATGGAGACGTGAGTTTTTTTTTTTTTAACTATGATTATTCTTGCGATTTTCTCATCGTATCTTTTTAAACTGTTGTCCTTTATTCTGACACGCACCGTGTCCCTTCAGAACGTAGGCGATCATGGCCCTCCCATTCTCCTGATATCCAGCCATCTGTTCAATTATGTCACACGTTGCTTTCACTTATCTCTTTTTCCCTCTATCCGTCCTGTGAGCATTAGATTTTCCAAGCCCTCTTTTCTTTTCACATGTCTCAGAAACTTCAGCTGTCTTCTGCTGCTGTTAAGTATCAGTTTCCTTGTCGTTTTCAGCCTCTTCAAAATCTCGCCGTTAGTCACATGTTCCGTTCATGGTATCCTCAGTATCCTTCTGTAGAATCACATTTTGGTTCGTTCGAGGCTTACTTTCGTCTTTGAAATAATAGTCCAGCAATCGCTTCCATGTTGAAGGACAGACATCACATAACAACGCAGTACGCTCTTTTTTTGTTTCCAGTCCCTGAATAATCTACTCATCTTCTGGAATGCATTCTTAGCCATGACAATACACCTTCGGATCTCAGTGTCACAATTTCCGTCCTTTGTTAGGACACTTCCCAAGTATTTACATTTCTGTACCTGCTTGATTTTAGTATTCCTACTTACAGTTGGTATTTTGGTTTCATCTTTTTACTGATTACCATGCATTCAAAGGCGATAAAGCCACTAAAGCGCCAGCGGCTTCTGATCAAAAAAGAATGTCAGTCAGTTAAGTGCCATACGTGATACACGCTTTGGGCGATCATGACTCAAAAGAGACATAACTGACTGGGTAGAAGATTATTCCGCAGTAGGTTGCCATTGCTTTCTGCGGTAAACTGATTGCCGACCAAGGCTATAGAACGCAATCTGTTCTGTTATTTGACTCATAGCTAAAGGAAGAAGATATGTATTATATTATTAAGTAGTAATTAGAGGGGGATCAGTTTATTACTTCATAACAATATAAAACCGTTCCCCCACTTAGAAGTAGAAGCCTAAATCATGTTTCTAACTATTCTAGTCATTCAGTCATTTAAGTGCCATACGTGATACACGCTTTAGGCGATCATGTCTCGAAAGTGACATGACTGACTGGGCAAAAGATTATCCCGTCGTAGGTTGCTATTGCTTTCTGCGGTAGACTGGTTGCCTACCAAGGCTATAGAACCCAATTTGTCCTATTATTTAACGCATAACTGGGGGGAAGAAACGGATTAATACCTTTCGCAAGGGTATTTGTGCGTAAGTGAATACAAGAAATTCAACTGGAATTCGAACTCCGCTCCCAGATTTGTCGTTCCAAGTCGATATCCACTGCACCACAACGCACATGAAGACCTAAAAAGGAAGCAAAAATTCAATCCTTCAGCTGTCTTTTCCTGATGTTAAGTATCAGTTTCCCTTACGTGGTCAACCTCCCTAAAACCCCGTCGTTACTCACATTTTGTGTCCATAGTATCCTATAGCGTGTGTATGTGTCTGTTTCTATGTGTGTGTGTTTTTATGTGTGTGTGTGTTTTTATGTGTGTGTGTGTGTGTTTATGTGTGTGTGTGTGTGCGCGCGCGCGGGGGTGTGTGTGCAGGTGTGCGGGTGTGTGTGTGTGCGTGTGTGTGTGTGTGTGTGTGTGTGTGTGTGTGTGTGTGTGTGTGTGTGTGTGTGTGTGTGTGTGTGTGTGTGTGTGTGTGTGTGTGTGTGTGTGGGTGTGTGTGGGTGTACAGGTGTCCAGCGTGCGATAATTTCTTTTATTTTGAGCATTGACTTTGTTTATTTTTTGAGTTTGTCGAATTTTTGATTTTCGTGTCTCACGAGAGGGTTTTATACAAATTTGTTATAGATTTTCTTAAAATTTTGTGTACGTGTATATATGTTTGTATGAGACTGTATGTGTGTGTTTGTGCAGGCATATATATATATATATATATATGTGTGTGTGTGTGTGTGTGTGTGTGTGTGTGTGTGTGTGTGTAACCGCAACTTCTACCCCACAGTTTCTTTTCTCGCACTTTCCGCCATCTGTTCACTTGCTTATCTGAAAGCTACAATCTCCCAAAATGCAACATCATTTTCCATCTTTTATTTTCCTGAATCCTATTCATCTTTTATCCTTTCTTCAATACCCACTGTAGCCAGTATTTTCTCTCACTGTAACCCCCTGCATATATATATATATATATATATATATATATATATATTGTTAAATAAACAAGACAATGAATGTCTATTGATGTTTAATCATAAGCCGTTCTAAACATCGTATTTTGGCTTTAATATCAGTTGAAAATAAAGACAAAAATTATCCAACATTTGAATATTTTTTATTATACTGGTTTTAAGCTTTCGGCTCACATGAGCCATCTTCAGATAGGTTACAAGGATGGTAACATAATTCACTGAAATTTCTTGATATTGGGATCATTTAATGATGCGGCATCATGTAACTTAAAATTTAGTGTATCGAGGCAGCAGATAATTTTCTATGTGTTTATTGTTAAACATAATATGAGAACCAGGATAATAAACAATGTCCAAATGTTGGACAATTTTTGTCGATATTTTCACCTGAAATTTAGGCCAAAATACAATGTTTAGAACGGCTCATGATTAAATGCAATAGACAGTCATTGTCTGTTATATTTAACAGTATATGTATATAAAATTATCTGCTGCTTGTATATATATGGCATTAAAACATTTATGCTGACATGGATGAAAAACATTAAATTCATAAAATACGTAATTTTATATAGATCAACAATATATTGTAAAAATTCCCCATTGTCTCCCCAATTAATTGACGGTAAGGTTAGTTCTATGATAGATGAGCCATGTTTCCCGATTTTTTTTTTTTTTTTTCGGGTATGTTTTTTCGTTTTCGTTGGTGATACAGAAGTAAATTTTTATGCATAACATAGATACTGAAGTATGACCCCAGTGAATATCTAACATACCTCCACAAAGTGCTCCTGTCTGTCTTTCTCTCTCTCTCTCTCTCTCTCTCTCTCTCTCTCTATATATATATATATATATATATATATATATATATATATTAAAAAAGGATTAATTCAAAGATGTTGAATGGCCATTCAACATCTTTGAATTAATCCTTTTTTTAATATATATTTGTCCTGTAATATTTTATTACATGGAGCTCTCTTCCTGTATCATTTTTTAATATTAAAATAAAATTTTTAATATTAATTAGGATCGGGTTTTTGGAATTTACCTTCCTGCTTTTTTCCCTTGGATTGAAGTATCTGAATTAATATATATATATATATATATATATATATATTAGAGAAAATTTTCAAAATTCAAACGTGTCGGATGTGCATTTTGACATAGGATCTCTAATAGAGACTCTACGTCACGTCAGCGACATTGTTTTTCCAAATGGCGAAAGCCCTGGGTTAGAGTGTGGAGGGGTTTTAGGTTAACAACGGTCACAAAGTGGAAAAGGACAGAGCTGGTAGTCGCGGGGTTACAGGGTGTTGAAACGGTATATTTAGGAAGGGGAGGAATAGGAGTTCATATTTTATATAGATAGACAACTAAATGAGTTAAATTACTTTTTTAGGGTTAATATTTTGGGCTGTTTGAAGAGGTGTATTTAGGCGAGAAGGAATGGGTTTCAATATAAGATTTTATATATTTTTATTTATGTTTATTTGATTAAACCTTTTAGGTAGAAGCGAGCTAAATGCCAATTGCAACATATATATATATATATATATATATATATATATATATATATATATATATATATATATTTACGCTCTCACGCCACGATTGAGCACTCTGGAAGAATGGGAGTCTTTGAAAAAGAGCCCATAGCTCCGAGGTAGAATCGGTCAATTCGGTCAGGTTTCAATCCCGTGTATAGCAATCGGATGTCTAACCGTACTGAACAGATTTGTCTACGGATATATATATATATATATATACACACACACACACACACACACACACACACACACACACACACACATATATATATATATATATATATATTTACAATCCAAGCGTTACAGAATCTCTGTCAATAAATTGCTCAGCATAAGAATAGAGCGATAATTACAAATTATAAATACGGATATAAACGTTCAATACTTATTTAATGCCAACACAGTTTCTTAATATCGGAATTACTGATCGGGACATCAACAAACATTATCGTCAAAGCCCAGATGAGTGAACTTTTTTCATTATAATTTAACAATATATATACATGTGAATATCCACAGATACAATTATACATATAAAATATTTACATATAAATTTACATATAAATCTATATAGCTAAATAAATATATATAATCTTATATTTCTTTCAGCCCAAGCAGGGCGGAACAGCCACTAGTGCGTAGTGGGTTACAGGGGGCAGGGAGTGTTGAAGAAAGGAATGATGGATGGGAATCAAGGAGAGCTTCTTCCATGTGCCCTGTCTCTTCAGGACGTAGGCGATCATGGCTTTCCACGTTTCCCTGTCCCTGGTGGCTTTGAGCATGGCTTCTCCTGTTACACCATGCAACCCTCGTTCCGTCATCCACCTGAAGAAGATAGAAGTTTGATTTGATTAATGAATAAACGGCGCGTCTACTTAAATATGGTTATCCGCTAATATGAAAGATTGTGTGAAGAATTATAAGGTTCAAAACTAACCAGGCCCCCTTGATAGGGGATATATATATATATATATATATATATATATATATATAATAGCTATTTTGTTTCGACACTACTTATGTCTTAATCAGATCAGTGATGGTGCTGATTTCGAGTTGAAGAAATTTATAAGGTTCAAAACTAACCAGGCCCCCTTGATAGGGGATATATATATATATATATATATATATATATATATATATATATATATATATAAAATAGCTATTTTGTTTCGACACTACTTATGTCTTAATCAGATCAGTGATGGTGCTGATTTCGAGTTGAAGAAATTTATAAGGTTCAAAACTAACCAGGCACCCTTGATAGGGGATATATATATATATATATATATATATATATATATATATATATATATATTAGGCAAGTAGCCCTTAGTTCCCAGGGTATAAAGAGATAATATTTCATAAAATAAGAAAACATAAACATAAATGAACATATATATGTTTATTTTTATTTATTATTAATATGTCGTTTTCATCATAAGTCGCACCACCAACCAAGTCTGCAGAAACACCTAAGGCAGGTCAGAGTGTGTAGTTATGTTTTCATGTTTTTTCAATCTCCCATTACATTCCTAGCGTTACATAAAAGTTATCCCTAGTGTGTGGGCTGTGCTTAACATGAAATTTTTTGTATATCTCTTAAGCTGGGGTTTCCAGGTATTTTTTCAATGTGTTGTTTTGTTCCATTTTTTATCACTCCAAGTGCACCCATTATCACTGGTGCTATTCTTGTTTTCAGTTTCCACAATCTCAATTTTCAGATCGTCATATTTTGATATTTTTCAAATTCCTTTTATTATTATTATTATTATTATTATTATTATTATTATTATTATTATTATTCATATATTCATATATATATATATATATATATATATATATATATATATATATGTTGTAGTCCAATAAAAGTAACCAAATTACTACTACTAATAATAATACACACACACATACATACACATATATATAGCATTTTTGCGACTTTATACAATATATATTTATATATATATATATATATATATATATATATATATATATGATATATGCATATTATTATGAGTTTATACAAAAGAAAATGATCGTGAGGAAAGATGTTTAAATCTGAATTTTTGGGCACGCCTTTGGCCTTTCTCTCCTGTTATATATATATATATATATATATATATATTTACGAACAGAAATAGACATATGGGCACTCCCATATCTATCTATCTATCTATCTATCTATCTATCTATCTATCTATCTATCTATCTATCTATGTCCATTTTAAAATACATGTATATCTATAGAAAACGATATTTTACAATGTTACAAATAGCGATGTATTCAAGAAATTTTTGGTGCCCTAAATATCAGTGCCTTTTATGAATTTCCGCATTATTCGATACTTAAATGTTTAGATAGATAGATAGATTGATAGATAGATAGATAATGTGATTGATAGATTCAACTTCCTGTATAGATAAGTAAGTAGAAACGATGTTGCATGTTGCGTTAGGAAAATGGAGGCAGGAAAGTTGTGGCCTGGATTTGTGGGAAGGATGGCGTTAGCAATCTTTTTTTATTCACTGTTTTATGCGTTTGGTATTCGATTGATGTCTTTGTAAACTTTGCTCGTAAAATAAGATCGCTGTCATTTTTACGGGCCTTTTTCCTAACTTGTTGGCGTGTGTGGCTTGGTTCAGAACTCAAATGATCGACCCTTTTTTTATTTTTTATTTTTTTTATTGTTAAGGATGGAAGAAAGAAAACAAATCAAAATCTAAAATAATAGCTGTTTTGTTCTTGTTTTTTTTAGGCTTCTTTAAATTGCGTTAGAAATACTTATTTGTTGTGTTTTTGTCTTTGGAAAGGCTAAAGGCCACTGTAAAATGAGCGCAGTAAATGAGGTAGGAATGTAGAAGGGTAAGTCTTTTTATCAAATGAGAAATAAAATGAATGAAATTGCAAATAAAATATTTTGGGACTTAAGAAATGTAAGACAAAAGAAAACATGGAAAATTGAAAGAACGAAGAAAATTAGGAATGAAGGGAAGAAAAACAGGAATGAGCGAAGTTGAATTAAAATCATGAAGGAAAATAAGAAAAAGAAAAGAACGAATGAAAGAAAGAACATTGAAACAAAGAAAGGAGAGAATGATTATAGATGTTTCACCTTCCGCAAATATAACAATGC
The DNA here is from genome assembly GCA_037127315.1 of Ascarosepion bandense. NCBI lineage: Eukaryota > Metazoa > Mollusca > Cephalopoda > Sepiida > Sepiidae > Ascarosepion > Ascarosepion bandense. Next base: position 1,685,768 of record JBBBDQ010000913.1, read on the forward strand.
TTCAATTAAAATAAATCAGAAAATGTTTTGTGGTCCAGTGGATATCGGCTCGGAACGAGAAGCCGGGGAGCCGAGTTCGAATTCCAGTTGAATCCATTGTATTCACTTACACGCAAATACCCATGGGAAAGGTATTAATCCGTCTCTTCCCCCCAGTTATGGGTTAAATAGCAGGACAGATTGGGTTCTATAGCCTTGGTCGGCAACCAGTCTACCGCAGAAAGCAATGGCAACCTACTGCGGGATAATCTTCTGCCCAGTCAGTCATGTCTCTTTCGAGACATGATCGCCCAAGCGTGTATCGCGTATGGCACTTAACTGACTGACTGTTGGCATTAAATAAGCATTGAACGTTTATATCCGTATTTATAATTTTTTTTTTTAATCATATCACCCCAAGCAAGGCGCAGGGGGCTACGTAAGAGGATGAAGATTGGAAAAGAGAAAACCGGAAGACACATCCTAAACAGGGAACAAGGGAAGAGCCTCTTCACCTGTTCAACAGACGTGGGTGGAGAATGAACCGATAGTTTAGTCTATCTACTCCAATTGAAAAAAAAGTAAAAAAATTGGAAAAGAGAAAGCCGGAAACCACATCCTAAACAGGGAAAAAGGGATGAGCCTGTTCTACTGTTCAATTGACGTGGGTGGAGTGTGAACCGGGCGATAGTTTAGTCTATCTACTCCAATTGAAAAAAAAAAGAGTAAAAGAATGGAAAAGAGTAAAAGATTGGAAAAGAGAAAACCGGAAATTATCGCTCTATTCTTATACTGAGCAATTTATTGACAGAGATTCTGTAAAGTTTGAATTGTAAATATATATATATATATATATATATATATATATATATATATATATATATATATCAGGATGCAGTGTGGGGATAGAAGAATCCAAAGAAGTATCCTGTACATACAGTGGTAGGATAACTCTCTAAGAGAGCTCTAAACATATATATGCATATATAAATACATATATAGCAAATAGAAGAAAAATTAAGGCAGACACGTTATTTCATGGTGAATCGGAAGTGTGGGGCCTACTTAAGGCGAACCATCATCAGCTTCCGTCTTTAGTGTACAAAGGATTTTTCACGAATTACGAAATTGTAAATAAAATATAAAAAAAAGAGAAATGGTAGCGAAAAGATGGAAGGAAAAAAATTAAAAGAAAAACTAAATGAATGAATGAATGGAGGAAGGAAGGAAGGAAGGAAGGAAGGAAGGAAGGAAGGAAGGAAGGAAGGTAACTGAAAGTGAAAAGGAAGACAGGATGAAATAAAGCAAGAAAGAATTTAACGATATAATGAAGGAAGGAATGAAGGAAAAAATTAAAAACGAGATAGAAAGAAAAAAATTAGAACGTGAAATGGAAGGAATATAGGAAGGAAATTAAACGCGATAATGAAGGAAGGAATAAAGGAAAGAATTAAAAACAGAGCGAAAATAAAGAAAACAAGAGTGAAAGAAATTAAAAGGGCAATGGAATGAATGAATATAGGAAGGAAATTAAAGGCAAAAAGAAAGAAAGGATGAAAAGAATTGAAAGAAACAATTAAAATAGAAATGATAAGAATAAAAAACAAAGGAAGAAAATTAAAAGAAAATGAAGGAATGATGGAATGGTAGAAATTAAAAGTGAAAATGTAAGAAAGAATCGAAGAAAGAAAACAAGGTTAAAGCAAAAAAGAAGAAAGAAATGATGGTAAAAATCTAAACCTATTTATAAATGGAACTTTGTCTGTCTGTGTGTGTGTGTGTCTGTTACCTATAGACTCCGATACGGCTGAACCGATTTTCTTGAAAATTTACACAGTTGTACTATAAGCGTCTGCGAGTGTTCTTAGCTAAGTTTTGTGTCGAGATACCCCCCAATAAATATCGAAAATCAATAATCGAAAAAATCAGGTTATAGACGGAGTGGTCCGATTTTAATCAAATTTGATACAAAGACATAAGAAACGATATTCAGAAGTTTCAAAGTTGTAGTTCTTACAATAGTGCAGAAAATCGATAATATATATATATATATATTATCGATTTTCTGCACTATATATATATATATATATATATATATATAAGGCAAGATATGTGTGTCTGTTTATCTGCCTGTATGTCTGTATTTTTTTCAGCCCTTTTATTTTAGTTTTGGCTTCGGGTTTGGCTCTAAGTAGGTATAATTGTAGTTCTGAGTCTCAGCCATGATACCATTTACTCAGAGGACTTATTTAGCCTTCAAAATTCAGTTTACGAAGAAAAAAACTTATTCGATATCGATACCAGAAAATCAAAATTTGACTTACATCCATTCATTTTTCTTTCAGTCTACGGTTTCGCTTTAACTATTGCTTTTTAGTCTCTCGTGCCAACGTCCAAAGAGTCTGAGCTCCAGGACCATGGATTTTTTTTAAAGCTTTCATTACACCCGAGGAACACCGGACTATACTGCTAGTATATATATATATATATATATATATATATATATATATATATATATACTATGTGCGATTGGTAAATAGTCGCAGTTATTTTATTATTTCAAATATTCTTTAGGCTCCAGGACTATGGATTATTTTTAAAGCTTTCATTACACCCGAGGAACACCGGACTATACTGCTAGTATATATATATATATATATATATATATATATATATACTAGGTGCGATTGGTAAATAGTCGCAGTTATTTTATTATTTCAAATATTCTTTAGGCTCCAGGACTATGGATTATTTTTAAAGCTTTCATTACACCCGAGCAACGCCGGGCTATACTGCTAGTAAAACATAAAACGAATGAACGAATGAAGAAATGAAGAATGGAAATTAAAAGCAAATATGAAGGAAGGAAGGAAGGAAGGAAGGAAGAAAGGAAGGAAGATAGTTAAAAGCAAAATGAAAACAATGGAAGGATAAAATTAAAATAAAATATGAATTAAAAGGGAAACAAATCGTTTACAAAATGAAGAAAGGAACAGAGGAAATAACTTAAACACAAAAAGAATGAATATTGAAAAAAATTAAAAAAGGAAGATATAAAGTTTTGAAGGAAATCGATTAAAAGCGAAAATGAAGGAAACAAGGAATAAATGAGGAAAAGAAATATTTAAACGTGAAAATGAAGTCAGGAATGAAGGAAGGAAGAAAATTGAAAGAGAAAGCAAAAAAATGGAAATGAAACCAAGAATTTAAAAATGAAAATAAATGAAGGTAAAAAAGAGAAAAAAATAAAGAGAAAACCTATAAAGGAAGGATTGAAATTAAATGCTAATATGAAGGAAAGACTTGACGAAGAAAATTGCAAGTGAAATGAAAGGAACGAAAAAATGAAAGCGAGTATAATGGAAAGAAGGAATGACTAAAAAACGAATGGAAATTATTTAAAAGCGAAAATGAAGGAAGTTAGTACTGAAAGAAGGAAATTAAAAGCGAAAGAGATGAAAGCAATGAAGGAAAGATAGAATTAAGAGTGGAAGTAAATGAAAAATAAAAATGACAGAAAGAAATTTTGAGTGAAGAAATGATAGAATGAAATTAAAAGCTAAAAGGTTAAAATAGAAAATGAAGAAAATATTTAAAATCAAAAATGAAAGAAGGAATGAAGTAAAAAATTAAAAGAGAAATAGGAGGAATAAGAAATGAGGGAAGGAAAGTAAAATCGGAAATGAAGGAACGAATGAAAGAAGGAAGAAAATTAAAAGCGAAAAGGAAGGAAGGAAGGAATGAAAGAAGGAAAAGAAAGGTTTGAAAAATGGGGAATGAAGAAAGAAAGATATTCAAAAGTAAAAATGAAGGAAGAAATGCAGGAATTATGAAAATGAATAATGAAAATGAATGAAATAATGAAGTACGGAAAGAAATTAAAAGCGATTATGAAGGAAGGAATGAAGGAAAAATTTAAAAGTGAAAATGAAAGAAGAAATGAATGAACAAAAGAAGTTAATAGTAAAATATAGGTAGAAAATGAAGGATGCATAATAAAAGCGAAATGAAAGAAAGAATGAAGACAGAAAGAAATTGAAAATTAAATTTAAAGAATTACGGAAGAAAGGAAGAAATGAAAGCATTTAAAACAAAAAGGAAAGAAGGAAGAAATGAAATTAAAAGCGAAAAGAGAAGGTAGGAACGAATAATTGAATGAAATTAAAAATTTATATTGAAAAAATTTCGGAAGCAAATGAAAAGCGAAAAGGAAGGAATTAAGCGAAAAATCAAGAAGAATAAAGAAATAAAAGAAATTAAAAACGAAAAAGAAGGATAGAATTAAATGCGAAAACGAAGGAAAGAAGGAAAGAAGGAAGGAAGGAAATTAAAAGCGAAAACGGAAGTATGTTAAGAATGAATAAAGAGAAGAATTTATAAATGCAAAAAAATGATGTATTGAAAAAGGAAGGAAATTAAAAGCGAAAATGCAAAAAGAGATGACGAATGAAGTGAGAAATAAGGAAAGAAAGAATGAATTAAATTAAAGGAAAAAAGAAGGAAGTAAAGAATTAAGAAATCAAGAAAGAAGTTAATTTAAAAGCGAAAATGAATGAAGGAAAAAATTAGAAGTCACATGAAGGAAGGAATTAAAGAAGGTTATTAAAATCATGAAGGCGGGAAGGAGTGAAGAAAAGGATTTAAAAACGAAAAAGGAAGGCATGAAGCGAGGAAATTTAGGAAAAGTTAGGAAAAACGGAAATAAGAAAAAAGAAAGGGAAGAATTTAAAAACAAAAAGGAAGGAAGTTGAAAAGGCAGGAAGGAATTAAGAAAAATAAAGCAGAGAGGAATGAAGGAAGGATATTAAAAGAAATACTAAAGGAAGGATTGAATGCAGAAAACTAAAAAGAAATGTAAGGAAGGAAGGAAGGAAGGAAGGAAGGAAGGAAGGAAGGAAATTAGAAGGTAAATAAAAGGAAGGAATAAATGTAAAACCGGAAGAAAGATAAGAGTTTACAAACAAAAGTTAATGAATAAATGAATGAATAAATGAATGAATAAATGAAGAAGGAAAATAAAACAGTGGATGGATTGCACCAGAAGAAAGAATATCAAAAGCAAAAAGAAGGAAGAATGGAAGAAGAATTAAAATCGAAATGTTAGAAAGAAAGAAATGAAAAAAATTTTACCAATCTTCTCACTTTTCTTTTTTCAATTGGAGTAGATAGATCTATCTATCGCCCGGTTCACACGCCACCCACGTCTATTGAACAGGTTAAGAGGCTCATCCCTTGTTCCCTGTTTAGGATGTGGTTTCCTGGCTTTCTCTTTTCCAATCTTTTCAATATTACGTAGCCCCTTGCACATCAGTGGCGTTACCGCCTTGCTCGTGATGATACGATTAAAAAAAAAAATGAAGGAACCAAAGAATGAAGAAACTGAGGAGGTAAAGAATTTAAGAACGAAAATGACTGAAGGAATCAAGGAAAGGAATTAATGCGAAAAAGAAGGAAAAATGGAATGAATGAAGGAAATTAAAGGCGAAATGGAAGGAATGAAAGAAGTAAGTTAAAAACGAATAGGAAGAATGGAAGGAACGAAGAAAGGAATGAAATTAAAATCGAAAATAGAAGAAGTAATGAAAGATGGATGGAAATTATTCCTGAAACACTAACCATCAATTAAAGTTACAACACCGCTAATCATGAGTATATCAGAGCCGATTTTAAAAAATATCAAAAAAGTAAGAAAATTGGATAGACTAAACTATCGCTCGGTTCACAATCCACCCATGTCTATTGAACAGGTGAAGAGGCTCATCTCTTGTTCCCTGTTTAGGATGTGGTTTCCGGCTTTCTCTTTTCCAATCTTTTCAATCTTTTCTTTTTTCTTTTTTTTTCAATTGGAGTAGATAGACTAAACTATCGCCCGTTTCATACTCCAGCCATGTCTATTGAACAGGTGTAGAGGCTCATCCCTTGTTCCCTGTTTAGGATGTGGTTTCCGGCTTTCTCTTTTCCAATCTATTCACTCTTACGGAGCCTCCTGCACATCAGTGACGTTACCGCACTTGCTCAGTGTGATATGATTAAAATATATATATATATATATATATATATATATATATATATAAATCTTTATTTGAAATATATTTCATGCAGGAACTTCAAACTGAGAACTTTAAGTTAACATTAATAGGAACTGAAAATATATTATTTAGGTAAGAAAATCAAGTACTGAAGGTTTAATTAAATTGTAATTAAATTGACGTCATTTGCGTTGTGGTGCATGTGATATCGGTTTGGAACGAGAAAACGGGGAGCCGAGTTCGAATTCCAGCTGAATTCATTGCATTCACTTACACGCAAATACTGTTTGAGTTTTGTTTAACGGCCTATCAACCTCTGCGGATTATTTAATACCAAAAAGGTAGGGTTTTAAGGTACCTTTTTTATAATATTCGCTTAAAGTGAAAAAGATGGTTTAGTCAGTTTTTATTGAAATTTTTTGTTTTTATTTTTCTTTATTTTAGAAAAGTGAAAATGTCTTCTAGTTTTGTATTAAAAATGTTTTGCACAGAATAATTTTTTTCCTTCAAAAATTTGTGGCAATAATTTATTTTTTCTTCACAAATGTATATATTTTTATAAAAGTTTATTTTTATACTTTCATTTTTTTGGAGGGGGTAACTATTTACCGATAGCTGGGACCCTAACAGGTGCTACCACTCCAGTTCAGAGTGGACCTGGGAACAGCAGCAATTAAGAGGTAGTTCCGTGCTCCTTACAGCCTCCCAATTAGAAGCCTTGCTGCCGGACGCAATTTACCGTCATACCCAGGACCCAAAGAAAATATTTTAAAATTGATAAGTTCGGAATGAAAGAAGGAAAATTAGAAGATAATTATAAGACTAGATATGAGAAAGAATGAATGTTGGATAAAAAATATAGGAATGAAGAAATTAATAAAGGAAGATGGAAATATTGACAAACCATGCAATACTGGCGTTTAATGAAAGTAAAGACGAATCATTATAAGAATGAAATAAAGGAAGGAAAAGAGAGAAGGAAAGAAGGAAATTCAAAGCAAAAAAAAAAATGGGAGGAAGGAAGGAAGGAAGGAAGGAATATTTAAAAGTGTAAAAGAAGAAAGAGCAAATATTTTCCTCAAAGTGATCAGTGAATACAGATGAAATCCATTTTACCAATATTTATTAAAACCTATACGTAAAAATTGTCAGAATCACACAGTTACAAATGATATAACTTGGTACTCATATAAAGCGTTGATTTGCGCATTTGTTGGTATCCTAAAAACAAGATTTTGCTAGCATGAAGTCACAAGTCATCATGACTGAGGGGCTAAGTGTTCTGGCCTTGTTGAGACTGTTGTGCACGCTAGATAACACAGGATTTCTCAGAAACTGTAACTAATGTCTGCAGTATAAACCAGAGGTGGGCTCTGGGTTTTGAAGAAATTAAAATTGTGCCTGGGTAAGCGTATGCAACGGGGAATAGCTACCTGTCATAGCAGTCTGACATCTTTGGATAAATGTTGCCAGTGATAAGAATCTCCGTTTGAAGTTGTCTAGTACAGTGCTTCTCAAACTATCTGATGTGGCTTACCGGTAGTTTTTTTTTTCAATGTCGCAGGGACCGGCAAGCAAAGCAAGCCAATCCAGCTGAATAAGAGGTGGTGGGGACTGTGAACTCCGGATTATTTATTTATTTATTTATTTATTTATTTTGAGATATGTACTATTTCAGGGACATTTTGAGACTATCTGTAATAAACATGAGGACATGATATCTTGTTCATTCTAAGGGCACTCATCATTGACGTAACAAGTCTTCCCAGTGTGCCATTGACCGGCACCATATTTGTGCTATATTAGTTATGGCCACTGGTTTCGAGGGTATATATTTTTAAAAATCCAGAAAAAATATTTAAAATTAATATTAATACTTCGTACGCAATTTGAATTTAATAACAGGCATCAATCCTTTAAAAAATAGACAAACAGTAAAACAAAATATTAATTTAAATTAATGTAAGACGTATTTAAAATATATGATATGTATATATCATGGATATATGAATGGAACAAAGTCTGATGCGTATTCAGTTCACTGTTTTGCTGTTCATTATATCGCATTCGTTAGTTGGATAGCAATAACTTTTAACATGAGTGAGTAAATGAACAATGTAGCCATAATAATATAAAACTAAAATGAAAAAAAACCCCCAAAAAACACGAAAACGCGTCCAATATCCTGGCAGTCTCTCGTGGCATAGAGTATTACTATTATTTCTTTCTTTTCTGGAAAATCTCCGCGTACCGGCAGACGATGGCTCGAGTACCGGTGACGGTACGCGTACCACACTTTGAGTAGCACTGCTCTAGTAGATCAGATTTCCATATTACATCCATTTTGTCTATATATCTGAGATGAGGTAGTATTTAGAGTATTTACATTATTATATTGTCCTCATCGTTGTTGCCATTCGTACGACGTTTCGGCCGTTTTACGCTTAGGCCTTCTTCAGGTCCTAGGAATTTCGAAACAAACACCTTTTTACAATCACTGGGGTATACGAACTCCATTCCTTACGTAGCAGTGCCTCTTCTGGAAGTCATGAGTTATCTCCCTCTAACCCTGTAAGATACTTGTTCACTAATGCTGTAGCCTGGTATTCAACTCACAACTCTTTTGAGTCAAGTCACAGGCCGAGTTGAATTTCTTGCATTCACTTACGCACAAATGCCCTTGGAAAATGTATTAATCCGTCTCTTCCATCCAGTTATGGGTTCAATAAGAGGACAGATTGGGTTCTATAGCCTTGGCTGGCAACAAGTCTACTGCAGAAAGCGGAATAATCTTCTGCCCAGTCAGTCATGTCTCTTCCGAGACATGATCGCCCAAAGCGTGTATCACGTATGGCACTTAACCGACTGACTGATGCAGGAACTACCCAACGTCTATATCCACTAAAATAATGTCTATATCACAGCTTCTGCTTCGATGAACTTAGCTCACTGGTGCCCCCAATATATGAATTGATTCTAGCCTAAAGATTAGCAACTAGATCCCACCCTTTTACTATGAAACCAATAAAATATAAACGCAAATTCTACTCCATCAGCTTCTTTTCTCGCATTTCTTGCCTGTGGAATGCTCTTCCGTTTACTTGCTTCCCCGACAGCTGCAATCCCGAATGTAAAGTCAATAGTCATCTCTTATCTTACTAACCTGCATCCTCTCTCTTATGCTTCTTTCTCCGTTTACTCCACTCTCCTCAGTATTCTCATCCTTCTCTTACCCTCTTCCTGACACCCCCTATAACCTGTTACTCTTTCTCATAATTGTCTTCCTATGTAACCCCTGCACAACAGTGGCAGCAAAATGCCTTACTTGGAGTGATACGATTATACAAAAAAAAAAAAAAAAAAAAGAGTTCGGTTCTAAATTCCAAGCACCTGAAGAAGGCCGGGGCATAAAACGGCCGAAACGTCCTACAAAGTTTAGGACAATAGTCTGAATAATTAAATACTGTACATCCATTTTTTCACTGCAACTCAGAATTTAACGAATTTTCACATCCTTTTCGGTAGAATTTGTATGTAAAAGATTCGACACATTTTATTGATTCATCTGAGACAGTTTATATTGTCCTTTGCTGGTTGAAGATTATGAATTCTTTTTAGGGGCACTGAGTCTGTGATACCAGTTCTTCAAAATGGCAGTGAATGCTGGACAATATCATCAAAGATTAAGGAAACACTTGAAGCAATTGAAATGTGATTCTAAAGAAGCCTGCCGGATATAAAGTGGGGGATCAATTCCATATTACAATCAATATATAGACTAATCCCTCACTTTGTGGTCAGAGCAGTTTCTATACATTTATATTCCTGAGATCCAAAAGCAAAAGGATGCATTCCAGAAGCTGAGTAAAGTATTAAAAGACAGGAAAATTTCGCTAGAAACAAAGAAGAGAGTACTGGATTGCTATGTGTTGTCAGTTCTTCAATATGGCAGTGAATGCTGGACAATATCATCAAAGATTAAGGAAAAACTTGATGCAATTGCAATGTGGTTCTACAGAAGGATGCTGCGAATATCATGGATCGAGCATGCGAGCAATGATGAGGTTTGGAAGGGATGGAAATGAAAAGGAAATTAATACTGAGTATCAGGAAGAGACAACTAAAGTTCCTGGGATATGCGATGAGAAAGGAGGGCTTTGAGACCCTGATATTAACAGGTCAGATATAGGGGAAAAGAGGCAGGGTAGAGCAGTGAATAATATATTAGAAGGGCCTGAGTAGGTTGATGACAGAACGGGGTTGCGTGGTGTAACAGAAGAAAGTGTTGTAAGAGATACCAGGGATAGGGAGACGTGGAAAGCTATGGTCGCCTACGTCCTGAAAGAAAAAGGCACATAAAAGAAGAAAAAGAGTTTAACATCGATGTAGAGGAACTGTTGCATTGGTAAGTATTGACCACCACTAGTGCGAGAAAAGAAACTGTGACTGAGCGTTGGAACGTCCTGGCCATGCTCTGTCTGTTATTCACGCTAGATAACGCATTTTTACCAGAAAATATAACTAAAGTCCGCTCAGCATAGTTGCATAATAAATCACAAGTACACTTTGAACTAACACAAATGTGCCTGAGAAGACAACTGCCATGAGGATTAGCCAGCCGCTTTAGTAAACAGGAATCCATGGATACAAGTAGACAAACATGCAATACAGTATTTACATTATTCAGACAATCGTCCTCATCTTAAGAACTAATGGCCTATTGGTTAGTTGCTGTGACTTGACACAGAATTATGAGTTCAATACCAGGCTACAGCAGTAGTGAAAAGTAACTTACAGAGTTAGAGGGAGATAACTCATGACTACCAAAAGAGGCACTACTACGCAAAAATGGAGTTCATATATCTGAGTAAATGTAATAAACTTTTCGGTTCGAAATGCCTAGCATTTGAGGAAGGCCGGAGCGTACAACGACCGAAACGTCGTACAAATGACAACAAAGATGAGAATAAGAGTCCGAATAATGTAAATACTGTAAATACTACCTTATCTCAGAAATATTGACAAATAGAATGATCTATTATTAAACGTCGTACAAATGGCAACAAAGATGAGGACACTACGCCGAATAATGTAAATACTGTAAATACCACCTCATTTCAGAAATATTGACAAATAGAATGATCTATTATTAAACGTCGTACAAATGGCAACAAAGATGAGGACAATAGTCCGAATAATGTAAATACTTTAAATACTACCTCATCTCAGAAATATAGACAAATACAACGATGTATTAGTAAACGTCGTACAAATGGCAACAAAGATGAGGACAATAGTTCGAATAATGTAAATACTGTAAATACTACCTCATCTCAGAAATATAGACAAATAGAATGATCTATTATTAAACGTCGTACAAGTGGCAACAAAGATGAGGACAATAGTCCGAGTAATGTAAATACTGTAAATACTACCTCATCTCAGAAATATCGATAAATACAATGATCTATTATATAACGCCGTACAAATGGCAACAAAGATGAGGACAATAGTCCGAATAATGTAAATACTGTAAATACTACCTCATCTCAGAAATATAGACAAATAGAATGATCTATTATTAAACGTCGTACAAATGGCAACAAAGATAAGAACAACAGTCCGAATAATGTAAATACTGTAAATACTACCTCAACTCAGAAATATAGACAAATGGAATGATCTATTATTAAACGTCGTACAAATGGCAACAAAGATGAGGACAATTGTCCGAATAATGTAAATACTGTAAATACTACCTCATCTCAGAAATATAGACAAACCATGCAATGTATTTATGTGTTTAATCGCTAGATCGTTGATTCAAATCTTTTTTATTTTTATATTTTCAATGCACTATTTACATTTTTCGGACTATTGTCCTCACCTTTACTGTGATGTTTACGACGGTTTCGCCGTTGTACGCTCCGGAATTTCTAGCAATTTCGAACCGAACTCTTTATTTCAAACACTGGTGTATATCATTCTCATTCCATGTGCGATGTTACTTCTGGTAACCATGTAGTTATCTCCCTTTAACGTAACTCTCTAGTTTATTTGTAGCCTGTTATTGAACTAGCAACCCTTTGGGTTAAGTCACTGGAACTAACCAACACATATATCCACTGGGTCATGTGTCCTTAAGGACATGGCAATAAAGATGAGGGCAATTTATATTCAAAACAAGGAGATAGATTTACAATAATGAGATAGATAGATAGATAGATAGATAGATAGATAGATAGATAGATAGATAGATAGATAGATAGAATTAAAACAATTACATATATGTAGTTATAACCCTTTAATTTAATTCTCTAAGTTATTTGTTCACCACTACTGTAGCCTGAACTCACAACTCTTTGGGTGTAGTCTCTGGAACTAACTGACGTTTATATATCTTAGGCCATGTATAGGAGCCTCACTCAACAAATAGTTTTTATTAAAACCAAATTATATTCGATAATCATCATTATAATATAAGACCTCCTCAGAAGGTAGCTGAAGAGAGTGACAAGAAAGGACTACAAATAAACTGCAAGAAAACCGAATGCATGGTCATCAGCAAAAAGGGCAGCCCAAAATGCCAAATACAGGTGAGGGACTCTAAAACCAAGCAGGTACAGAAATTTAAATACCAAGGAAGTGTTCTAATAGAAGACGGAAAGTGTGACCCTGAGATCCGAAGGCGAATTAGCATAGCGAAAGAAGCATTCCAGAAGTTGATTAAAGTATTAAAAAACAGGAAATTTTCACTAGAAACAAAGAAGAGAATACTGGATTGCTATGTAATATTGGTTCTTCAATATGGCAGTGAATGTTGGACAATATCTTCGAAGATGAAGGAAAAACTTGAAGCAGCTGAAATGTGGTTCTACAGAAGGATACTGCGGATATCATGGACTGAGCATGTGAGCAATGACGAGGTTTTGAAAAGGATGAAAACGAAAAGGAAATTAATACTGAGCATCAGGAAGAGACAACTAAAGTTCCCGGGACACGCAATGAGGAAGTAGGGCTTGGAAAACCTGTTACTAACATGCCAGATAGAGGGAAAAAGAAACAGAGGAAAGCAGCAGATAACATATTTGAAGGACCTGATCAGGTAGATGACGTAACGAGGGTTGCATGGTGCAACAGGAGAAAGCCACCAATGACAGGGAGATGTGAAAAGCTATGATCGTCTACGCCTGAAAGGACATGGACAAAAGAAGAAGCAAGAGGAACGAGGGTCAGTCGATGTTAGACGATAGTAGTCGACAGTTAGTCGAATACGAAAGTAGTCAGCGACCTGGAAAAATTACACTGCGTAATACATATTATATCAAGTACTTAACGTTTTGTAAGTCGAACCTATTAGGACCGACTTAAGCACAAATACTAGCCTCCACTGCGAAAATAACTCCACAACACTTAGTATATTCATATCTATCTATCTATCTATCTATCTATCTATCATGTTCCTAATGTTTTGTAGGTCGAATCTATTAGGACCGACTTAAGCACAAATACTAGCCTCCACTGCGAAAATAACTCCACAACACTTAGTATATTCATATCTATCTATCTATCTATCTATCTATCTATCTATCTATCTATCTATCTATCTATCTATCATGTTCCTAATGTTTTGTAGGTCGAATCTATTAGGACCGACTTAAGCACAAATACTAGCCTCCACTGCGAAAATAACTCCACAACACTTAGTATATTCATATCTATCTATCTATCTATCTATCTATCTATCTATCTATCTATCTATCTATCTATCTATCATGTTCCTAATGTTTTGTAGGTCGAATCTATTAGGACCGACTTAAGCACAAATACTAGCCTCCACTGCGAAAATAACTCCACAACACTTAGTATATTCATATCTATCTATCTATCTATCTATCTATCTATCTATCTATCTATCTATCTATCTATCATGTTCCTAATGTTTTGTAGGTCGAATCTATTAGGACCGACTTAAGCACAAATACTAGCCTCCACTGCGAAAATAACTCCACAACACTTAGTATATTCATATCTATCTATCTATCTATCTATCTATCTATCTATCTATCTATCTATCTATCTATCATGTTCCTAATGTTTTGTAGGTCGAACCTATTAGGACCGACTTAAGCACAAATACCAGCCTCCACATCGAAAATAACTCCACAACATTTACAGAGAACAGAAAGTTTGACGCTAAAATCCAAAGGTATTTTACTTTCTGTTATCGTCTGTCCGTCTTGCTTTCAATAAGTTCCTGTGAATGTTAGTTTATCTCAACTTTATTTCCGCATTAAGATCTTTAAAAATTAGAATGCAATGTCAATTTTTATCTATTGTTTACTTGATTACGCTTCTTTTACAGTTCTCACTTCTCAATAATGTTTTCCTTTACTTACTCTTTCACACTTAGTAGCTCCATATGTATTAGGTGCTTTATTGCCTTTATTCTTTAGAGTGATATGAGTTTTTATTTTAAAAATATGTTTCCATCAGTCTCTTGTAGGTAGGTATAGTGATATGATAATTTAAATATGAATCGTAACTATAAAATAATCACTCCCTAGAAAGAGAAGTTGTATATCTGTCTGTGTAAATAATTGATTGATTAGATTTTTTACGGCTTATCAACCAGAAAAAAATATTTTTAGTTTGTATGAATTTTTGGGGGATAGTAAGGATTTATTAATACAGATTCTACTAAATTGACTAAAAGCTGGGAAGAAAAGGTTGATCCATGGCAAAGGTTTTTGCGTATAAGTGAATGTAATGAACCCGACTGGAAATGGAACTGGGATCTACAATTTCTAATTCCGTGTCGTAATCTATTACACTACCCAAGAACTCTCCAAGCATGGCGGAGTAATGGATAGTGGCTCGGATTGCGGAATCGGAGAGCTGAGTTCGAATTCCAGTCGGATCACTAACGTGTTAATAACCTTTAGAAAGCCATGAATCCATTTCTTTTCCCAGAGATATCGGTAAAATAGCAGATCAAACTTGTTTCTATAGCAGCAGAAGGGCAACCGGTCTAAGAGAAGGAAAACTCTGAATTCAAACCAACCTGGGGAGAGTTGGGATCATTAAGGTCGTCCTACCCAAAGAAACACCGCATGTGCTGCCTCTACGATTCTGAGACACAGGATATCTGGATCTGGATATCTAATTTTACAGCAGCTAGTGTACCAAAATGGTTACCCACCGAGGTACTGACCAATGTTGTTTAACATCTCTGATGTTTTCACTGAATTGTCTATGAAACATTGGTCTATGTTCCTCGGGAACAGATTTTAGTAAATGAAATGAGATTAAAATAACGAGGGGACAGAGTGGAGTGGGTGTATTATTTTCAATGGAGATGAGTGTGTTTGCTTAGAAAATCAGCATTGGCATTTTTCTTTTTCTTTCTGTGGGCTTGAAACTTCGATTATTGAGGCTGATAGAAAATGTGAACTTAACCACCCGATTGCCTCCTACCCTGCCATCTTTTTTTTTCTTTCTTGAATCTTCTGATGTGCCGGACTCATTGGAAAATTACAAAAATAAATAATCTGATCAAACATTCTTCTTCTTATTATTATTATTATTGGCAGTGGTCGGGCGTTGGACGTGGTATCGGTGGTTGGCACTGTATAATGGTTTTTCCGTTAACGTTACCTCCAGGATTGATGTCATAACGACCACATTGAAAAGCCAAGTGCGTGACCACACACAAAACATTGTTTTTAAATTATCTCATCTTTAAGTTCAGCAAGTACATCTTGTCCATATTTAACTGAAAAAAAAAACTATAACTAGGAACACACACACGCATATATATAGATATTTGTGTGTGTGTGTGTGTGTGTGTGAGTGTGTGTGTGTGTGTGTGTGTGTGTGCATGTGTGTGTGTGCGTGTGTGCGTATTCGTATTGATCATTTGGTTCGCTTCATTAATTCAATGGTTTGAAAATAAGCATTTGTGACTTCACGAATCTGAAAACTTTACTGGTTCAAAGAGTACGAAGCGACTGTATATCGCAGCCACCAAGGCCACCGCCACTACAAGAACGACCAACCACAATTCGCGCATGCGCATAGAAAGACCAGGGCATTAAGTCTTTGTAGAAAATGTAGTATTTATAAGTTAATAAAAGACAACAAATCGTCGGGAAGTGAAATCGCGTGGTAACTTCATCACAACAAACGTGTCCGACTAAAAAAAAAAAAACAAATAAATTCAAGTACACGTTATACAAAAATATGCATGTGCGCGGGCATAAACACACACACAAACAAACACACATTCACACACACACATACAAACACACACGCAAACATATATATATATAAACATATATATATATATATATATATATATATATATATAATTCCAAGTGATCTTTTTGGAAGAAAAGAGGAAAAAAGTTGGTTAGCATGTATTCTTCGGGGTCAAATCCCAAAGTGAACCTCCATTCTGATTAGCCACACAGAAAACACACACATACATTCACATCAAACCAAAAGAATTTGTCATTTAAATGTAAATCATCTGCACAACCACACCAACATTGCCTGATGATGAGAACCTATCTCGAAACATAGAAATTTCCATATTGCAATGTAAAATTGATACATAACCATATATATATATACACTATAGTCATCCGCAGATAGAAGTTTCGCAACTCATCAGTACGGTTAGACTCCGAATGCTTCCTAACCAAGGATTGAAACCCGACCGAATTGGTGTCAGTCGGGGGATTCTACCTCTGGGCCACTAGCGCCCGGTAGAAGAAAGCGGCCTTTTTAGCGAGCATATCATTATACACGCCCAATAGCTAGAGTGCTCTAATTCATTACTGAATGAGCGAGCGAGATATATATATATTAATCATTTCACCCCAAGTAAGGCATTTTAACGGTAACTTACAAAAAACAATTCCTTGTTCATTCAAAAACAAAAATCTTCAAAAATTCTAATAGATGTTAGTGTCGATCTAAGACGTTTCTTTTAAATTTCTCTCTATGTATAATGTATAAATGTATAAATTTTTCTCTATGTATAATGTTCGTTCTCTTTATATTTCTTTGCTTTTTCTTTCTCTTTCTATTTTTTACGTTTATGAATTTCTCTATTTTTTCTATTTTTTTCTGTATTTCATTAGATTTTTTGTTTTCTTTTATAAGTTTCATTATTTTAAAAGTATTTATAAAACAATAATAATAATAAAAGTAGTTGTATTATAATTTGTATTAAAAATTTGGTTTTACAATTTATTTTTTTACCGTAAATATATCCCATTATATTTAACACTAAATTTTAATGTTAAATTTCCATGCCATGTTTTCTAAAAAAGCAGATGGGTTGCAATAGACGCTGGTGTCGATCTAAGAAGTTAACTTTAATTTCTCTGTTTACTGTTCGTTCTATTTCTTTTTCTTTCCTTTTCTTCACTTCTTTCCATTTATCAATTGTCTATATTTTTCTTTTTCTTTCTCTCTTTGGGTTTTATCTTTTGAATAAGCGAGGAATTGTTTTTTTGTAAATTACCGTTACTAATATCTAGTCTGAAAATGAACACGTGATCTTCTGTATGTAATGATTTTCGGGAATATTTTGAGGATCAACTGTTGTGTCATTTGGGTCTGACCAGCAGCAAGGTCAGCAGCGGCGAAATACGTATTACCCATGAAATTGTAGAATATCTAAATTTCCTTCTAGCATATATATATATATATATATATATATATATATATATATATATATATATATGTTTGTGTGTGTATTACTCATGAAAATGTAAAATATCTAAATTTCCTTCTAATATATATATATATATATATATATATATATATATATGTGTGTGTGTGTGTGTGTGTGTGTGTGTGTGTGTGTCTGTGTGTGTCTGTATTTTCTCGCTCAGTGTATATGCCTGTTTTTGTTTTCCACGTCAACAATGTATAGCAATTTCAGTTGGAACATAAAGAAAGACAATATATATATATATATATATATATATATATATATATGTGTGTGTGTGTGTGTGTGTGTGTGTGTGTGTGTGTGTGTCTGTGTGTGTCTGTATTTTCTCGCTCAGTGTATATGCCTGTTTTTGTTTTCCACGTCAACAATGTATAGCAATTTCAGTTGGAACATAAAGAAAGACAATATATATATATATATATATATATATATATATATATATATATATATATATATAATCAGTTTTCATAAAACCCCTACAGATACCGAAAATCTGAAACCAGGGTTTACGTAAACCCTGGTTTCAGATTTTCGGTATCTGTAGGGGTTTTATGAAAACTGATTTTCCAACTTTTTTCAAACGCATAGCGAGAACTTTTAGAACGTATGTGTTCAAAACTGAAAAATACGAAATAAAGTCTGAATGAGAAAATATATTTTAGGTTCATACACATCCAGATGAGAATGTTTACCACTCTTGGTCAGATCCTTCCTTATATTAAAATAACATTTATGCGTTCTGAATGTTCCTGTTAATCGTTGGAAAAACCGTTCGAAAATCAGTTAATATATAATGCCTAAAGATAACGAAAGGTTGAAATCAAGATTGTGTAATCTGCTAAATAAAGTCTGTATGAAAATTTTTACATTATATATGCATTAAGCATTTTTTAATACAACTCTGTAATGGTCTAATTTAATTCTTCCCAATAAGTGATGAATAATTATATATATATATATATATATATATATATATATATATGAAAAACTACTCAAAATTTGTAAGTTTAAAAATGTATTTTTTGACACTATTTATTTATTTCTATTATTATATATAATAATAAATAAATAAATACTGTAAAATAAATAAATAAATACTATCAAAAAAATACATTTTTAAACTTACAACTTTTTAGTAGTTTTTCCTATACATATTAAGACAGTATACGTGGATCATCATTATGCTATATATATATATATATATATATATATAGCATAATGATGATCCAATAATAATAAGAATATATATATATATATATATATATATATTATTATTATTATTATTATTATTATGTCATTTTTCATCATATTTCGATTTCTGCATTGGTCTCACTACCAACCAAGTCTGCGGGGAGACCTAAGGCAGGTAGTGGCGTGTTGTTATGACTCCATTTCATGTTTTTCTATCTTCCCTATCATCCCCAGCATTACATAGATAACGTTTTCCTTAGTGTGTGGGCTGTACTTAATAAGACAATTTTTTGTATATCTCTTAAGCTGGGGTTTCCAGGGATTCTTTCAATGTGTTGTTTTGTTCCATTTTTTATCATTCCAAGTGCACCTACTATCACTGGCACAACTCTTGTTTTCAATTTCCACATTTTTTCTATTTCAATTTCCAGGTCTTTATATTTTGACAGTTTTTCAAATTCCTTGGTTGCTATGTTACAATCCGCTGGACAAGCCACATCAATTAATAGACAAGTTTTCTCCTTCTGGTTTTTAACAATAATGTCTGGCCTGTTTGCTTCAATTTTTCTGTCTGTGTAGATGGTGTAATCCCATAGAATGGTTACATCTTCTATTTCTGTAACCGGTGCTGGATGATGTTCATACCAGTGTTTGTTTACAGCTTTTCCATAATGTTTGCACATTGCCCAATGTAAATATTGCCCAACTCTATCGTGGCGATTTTTATATTCGTTTGGGGCAAGCACAGAACAGCCTGAGATTAGGTGGTCTATTGTTTCTTGGTGTTTATCACAAAACCTGCATTTTGGATCCATATTATTATGCATAATATTTGCCTGAAAGTTTCTCGTGAAAAGACTTTGGTCTTGTGCTGCAAGTATAAATCCTTATTATTATTATTATTATTATTATTATTATTATTATTATTATTATTATTATTATTAATGCAAATATAAAATAAGTAGATTTCCTCGATGTAACTTTAGATTTAGAATAGTATATATACTAACCATGAAGAATTGTTTAGTAAGCATAGTCACTTTTATAATACTGCCTTAAAATTAGTGGATATAATATCCCAAATATTAAAAATGTAAAAGAGAAGATCTACCTCCAAAGAAAAATATAGGAATAGAAATATTATTTGGTATGCATCCCTTTCCAGCCAAATAGTTAACAGTCAATTAGGAAAAAAAATCTTCGCTTTCGTTAAGAAATACTTTCAAAATAATAATCCTGTCAGTAAGATTTTCAATAAAAATAATCAAAAATTAAGTTATAATTGCATGAATAATCTGAAAAAAGTTATAAAAAATCATAATAAAAATATTCCAAATAAAAATTTAAACCAAATTCAAAATAAGAATTATCCAATAACGGAAATTAACAATTTTAACAATAATAAATATAATTGTAGAAACCTTAGAGAGTACTCTTTGGAAAAGCAGGTGCCTTACAGATTCCATTGTTTATCAACGTACTATTTCTTCTATGGAAAACCCTAGTAATCTGAAAGATTTATGTCGGTAATACTAAGATCTCTCTGAAAAAACGATTTTATCAACACGTTTTCATTTAATAATAATAAGGACAGAAATGGAACATCCGTATCGAATTATTATTAGAATCTAAAAGAAACAAATAAAACTCCCACATTAAAATGGAAAAATTTTTATAAAGCTAAAATACGTAAGTATTTAAACGACCCATGCATGTCTATATGAAAAACTATATATTATTAAATTTCTTAAAAAAAAATTTATGAAATAAACGGAATGAAATAAATATCATATGTAAACATTGCAAAATATTTACATTACAATATGATTAAAAAGATTCTTCATAAAAATATGTATTAACTTACATATATGTAACAATTTGTTTTATATTATGAAAGGATAGTAATGAAATTGATATTTAGATTTTTAATAATTAAACAGATATTACAAATTTGTATCATGATATTAATTATTATATTAAAATATAATAATAATAATAATAATAATAATAATAATAATAATAATAATAATAATAATAATAGATTTTATAAAATAATAAAATAAATTTATGAAAAGAAGTAGATATTAAAAAAAAATTTAAGTTACGTATGACTAAACTATTGCCCGGTTCACACTCCATCCACGTCTATTGTACAGTTGTAGAGTCTCATCCCTTGTTCCCTGTTTAGGATGTGGTTTCCGGCTTTTTCTTTTCCAATCTTTTCACTTTCTTTCTTTTTTCAATTGGAGTAGAGAGACTAAACTATCGCCCGGTTCACACTCCACCCACGTCTATTGTACAGTTGTAGAGGCTCATCCCTTGTTCCCTGTTTAAGATGTGGTTTCCGACTTTCTCTTTTCCAATCTTTTCACTTTTCTTTTTCTTTTTTTTTTCAATTGGAGTAGATAGACTAAACTATCGCCAGGTTCACGCTCCACCCACGTCTATTGTACAGGTGTAGAGGCTCATCCATTGTTCCCTGTTTAGGATGTGGTTTCCGGCTTTTTCTTTTCCAATCTTTTCACTTTCTTTCTTTTTTCAATTGGAGTAGATAGACTAAACTATCGCCCGATTCACACTCCACCCACGTCTATTGTACTTTTGTAGAGGCTCATCTCTTGTTCCCTGTTTAGGATGTGGTTTCCGGCTTTCTCTTTTCCAATCTTTTCACTTTCTCTTTTTTTTTTTCAATTGAAGTAGATAGACTAAACTTTTGCTCGGTTACCACTCCACCCACGTCTATTGTACAGGTGTAGAGGCTCATCCCTTCTTCCCAGTTTAGGATGTGGTTTCCGGCTTTCTCTTTTCCAATCTTTTCACTCTTACGTAGCCCCCTGCACATCAGTAGCGTTACCGCCTTGCTCGGGGTGATATGATTAAAAAAAAAAATCTAATAGTTTGTTTTATATTAAAAAAGAATAATAATTAAATAAATATTAAAATAGTTAAATTTATATTTAATTTTTTTAATAATTATATTGTTATTAAACATTTGTATTATAATATTAAATAATTGTTTGGAGTTTACATAAAATATTTTCGATGTTTACTCATAAAGTAATATAAAATCTAATTTTTTAAAATCCACCCAACTCCTAAAGTTTAGTAAAATAATTTAATTTTAACATTTAATAAAATAATTTGATACAATAATTTAATTTTAATATCTTAACAATTTAATTTTAATATTTTTTAAAATAATAATTTCAATAATAATCTAGTGACAATATTAATAATAATTTATTATTAATTTAATAATTTTAATTATTATTTTATTACTGATTGTTATTGTTATTAATTATTATTATTATTTGTTAATGATAATTATTATTATTAATTTTGTTATTTATTATTAATTGTTAATATTATTAATTACTACTATTTTATTATTAATTTAAATAATAATTTAATTTTAATATTTAAAATAATAATTTAATTTTAATATTAATAATATTTAATAATATTTATATTAAAAAAGAATAATAATTAAATAAATATTAAAATAGTTAAATTTATATTTAATTTTTTTTAATAATTATATTGTTATTAAACATTTGTATTATAATATTAAGAGTTGTATATAGGAATAACATAATAGATTTTATGAAAAGAATATAAGGAATTTTAAAATTTGTAATAAATAGATATTAAAAGTCTTTTTACAAATTAAGAGTTTTAGGAAAAATTAGAATAAAATGCATTCTGAATCAAAATAAAAATAGTATAATTACACTCAAAGGTCCCTTTAAGTTAGATGAAATATATAAAATGTTTTCTTTTTTCTTAATTGTTCGTTTTAGAAAATGATGTGGTACAGAGATAACTAAGAGAATAATTTTGTAACAATGAAGGATACATCAACGGAAATGCGGTCTAGACAGCGGCTTTGACAGACTGACACTTTTGCCGTTAAGATTGTAAGAAGAAATTATGTATTCTTTAAAAATATAACCATTTTCAAATTTAAAGTGAATCTTTATTCTGATTAGTTAAATGGAAAACACACATAGTTTTTTCTATCTTCCCACATCCATAAATATCAAACGGATAGTTTCTTATATTCAAATTAAAATCATATTCACAACAAGGAGATAACATTGCCTGATGACGAGGTAAAAATCTCGAAACAGAAATTTCTGTATCGCAATTAATTAATTTTAATTAAAAACTAATTTCATTATATATATATATATATATATATATATATATATATATATATATATATATATTAATTATATGTGGCCTGACACTTGAGTTAGAAGTAATAGGTAGGGAAGAAGTAGCTGCTTAGCTATATATATATATATATATATATATATATATATATCAGCATGCAGTGTGGGTATAGAAGAATCCAAAGGAGTCTCCTGTACATATAGTGGTAGGATAACTCTCTAAGAGACCTTTAAATATATATGTATATAAATGCATATACAACAAATATAAGGAAAACTAAGGCAGACAGGTTATTTCCTGGTAAATTACCATGAGATAACGTATCTGCATTAATTTTTCTGATATATATATATATATATATATATATATATATATATATATATGAACAATTCTATGGGGTTTGTCTATATTTCTGAGATGAGGTAATATTTACACTGTTTCCATTATTAGCACCTGAAGGAAGCCGGAGTGTGCAACGGCCGAAACGTCGTACAAATGGCAACAAAGATGAGAACAATAGTCCGAATAATGTAAATACTGTAAATTCCATGGGATTACAACATCTTTAGAGATTGGAAGATCGAAGCAAATAGGCCTGATAAAATTATCAAACAAATACAAAAATATATACACATCCAAAATATATAAATATCATTAATCGAAAAGAAAAAAAATTGCCTACTAATTAATATGGCTTGCCTACAAGACTGCGACGTAGCAATAAAGGAATTTGAAAAAAATCTATCGAATTATATGTGCGTTATGGTGCAGTAGATATCGGCTCTCAACGAGAAATCGGGTAGCCGAGTTCGAATTCCAGTTGAATTCCTTGCATTCATTTAAGTGCAAATACCCTTGAGAAAGGTATTAATCCGTCTCTTCTCTTCAGCTATGGGTTAAATAGCAAGGACAGATTGGGTTCTATAGCCTTGGTTGGCAACCAGTCTACCGCAGAAATTAATGGCAACCTACTTTTTTTTTTTTTTTAAATCATCTCACCCCAAGCAAGGCATTCCACTGTCACTATTGCGCATGGGGCTACATAGGGGAAGGTAAAGAGAAGGAATGGTTAGACATAGGGAATGACAGGAGGAAGGTGACAGATGAGTAAGGATAGCGAGGATGAGGGTTGGGCAGATGGGAAGAGTGCTTGATAGAATGGGAGCAGGTTAGTGTGTTAGGAGGTGTCTATTGACCTTACATTTAAACTCCTGGAGATTGTAGCCGTCGGGGAAGCAATCGTTTGGAAGAGAATTCCACAGTCGGGAAGTGCGGGGAAAGAAACTGTTGGAGTAGAAGTTACGGCTGCATTTTATCGGTTTCACTGTAAAAGGGTGGGATCTAGTTGCTAATCTAGTATCTCGTGAAAATTTGTATTTAGGGGGCACCAGTGATCTAAGTTCATCGGAGCAGAAGCCGTGAAAATATTTATAGAAGAGACACAGGGAAGCCACGTCTCGCCGGTGGGAGAGAGACTACAGGCGGTCTGCCAAGTCGGTATCTATCACATTACAGACCCTCCTCTGAACCTTATCGAGAAGCCCGATTACGGGGTAATATTCTGCCAAGTCAGTCATGTCTCGAAAGAGACATGATCACCAAAGCGTGTATCACGTATAGCATTTAACTGACTGACTGATCGAATTATAAAAACCTGGGAATTAAAATAGAAAAAAAAAACATGTGGAAATTGAAAGCAAGAATAATACCAATCATAGTAGGTTCACTTGGAATAACAAAAGAGAGACACATACAAGAGATAAATACAAAATGTTTTGATAAGTACTGCTGACACACTAAGAAGATTTTTGTCTGTGTAACATGAGAAAAAAAGAAATCATATAATGTAGCCATAAATGTACAAGCAAATTCTACTCCAACAGCTTCTTTTCTCGCACTTCCCGCCTGTGGAATTCCTTTCCATTTACTTGCTTCCCCGACAGCTACAATCGCCAAGAATTTAAATGTAAAGTCAATAGCCATATCCTATCTTACTAAACTTCTTCCTCTCTCTCTCTCTCTCTCTCTCTCTCTCTCTCTCTCTCTCTCTCTCTCTCATGCTCCTTTCTCTGTCCACTCCACTCTCATCCTTCTCTTACCCACTTCCTGGCACCCCTATAATCTGTCACTCTTTCTCATGACTTTCCTCCTCTCCAATAGATCTATCTATCGCCCGGTTCACACTCCAGCCACGTCTATTGAACAGGTGAAGAGGCTCATCTCTTGTTCCCTGTTTAGGATGTGGTTTCGGCTTTCTCTTTTCCAATCTTTTCACTATTACGTAGTGGCGTTACCGATTTGCTCAGGGTGATACGATTAAAAAAAAAATGTAACCTCCTACTCAACAGTGACAGTGGTGTGATATGATTATATTAAAAAAAATGCTTGGTGTGATATGATTATATAAAAAAAAATTAAATAACAAGACACCACTATCGATTATAAATGAAGCATCTATTAAAAATCAAGTTTCAACAAAAAGATAACAAATATGTGAAATTTAATCTATTTCTTAAAATGAATATACAACTGTAGGATCTCTCACGGCCTGTTATTCTTTAAAAAAAAAAAGCGGTAATATTTTAATGGCTATATAGGTAATATTTTTATTTTAGCTCATTACTTAAATAACATTGATAATCTTAAAACTGGATTCGAAAAAAAAAACAGTCCTCATTTATAGCTATTCAGGTAAAATTAAAATAAAATTCATGCTTGATAATGGCTAAAAGTATAGCCGAAAGCACTGGATAAATATAACGTTCGGGCAATTTTTATATAATTTATGTACAAAAAAAAATGTAATATCACATGAAAAATCATATGAAAAACGTAACCACAGATACACACACATACACACACACACACACACACACACACACACACACACACACACACACACACATATATATATATATATATATATATATATATAAATCGAGGTGAAGAGAACCAAGAGTTTTACAATTCTAAGTTCTCCGGCATTTATTTTTTTTTATAAAAATGCTCAATACAATAAATGATGCATAATATAATATAATACACACACACACACACACACACACACACACACACACACACACACACATATATATATATATATATATATATATATATGCAAGACACCGAAAGTTAGAAAGACACTGAAATGTAGAAACGTATGTTTCGAAATAACTAGTTTCCAAATGAAATATATATATATATATTTAATATATATATTAAATAAACTCCAAACATACCTAAATTATGACATGCCTAAAAAAATTTGTACCTAAATACAAAATTTAATATATATATATATATATATATATATATATATATATATATATATATATTATAAATTATATTTTAGCACATGTACAAAATTTTATATATATCAACTACAAATCGTACATTTGTTTCGACATTGAAACTACAATGTCTCCTCCTGTGTGGACAGGAATTAAAAGCGTCTTTTCTTATATTTGGTGAGTTGTGTGTGGGATGTTGGTGGGGGTTAGTGATAAGGGAATAAGTCTTGTGGATTGACCGTTTGAATTTTGAAGAAAGTGGTGTGGGTAGTGAATCTATCTATATATATATACATATATATATATATATATATATATAGATAGATAGATAGATAGATAGATAGATAGATAGATGTTCAAAGTGTGTTGAAATCTCATGTTTAATGAACAATTTAACACTGCTGTCGAAAATATAAAAGGTTCTGTGAAATAAATCTTCTTTATTACGATCCAGATTTATTAATGTACTTAAATATGTTTGTGTTTTTTATAGATTAACCTTCTAGGGCCATTCGTATCATAAAATATTTCTCTTAAAAAATTTTTCAGGAAAATATTTCTTTCAAGGCTTGTTTTCATTTTATTCTATTAATAAGTAGTAATTAGTGGGGGATCAGTTTATTATTTCATAACAATAGAAAACCGATCACCCACTTTATGCCCAGTATAAGCCTTAACCCTCTAGGGCCATTCGTATCATATTTGATACAGTATTTCCCTATAAGGAAACATTTGGTATTTCCCTATAAGGAAACATTTGGTATTCATTGACTGAGCAGTCAGTACTGCTTTCATTTGAAATTTATAAAATATTTCTCTTAACCCTCTAGGGCCATTCGTATCATATTTGATACAGTATTTCCCTATAAGGAAACATTTGGTATTTCCCTATAAGGAAACATTTGGTATTCATTGACTGAGCAGTCAGTACTGCTTTCATTTGAAATTTATAAAATATTTCTCTTAACCCTCTAGGGCCATTCGTATCATATTTGATACAGTATTTCCCTATAAGGAAACATTTGGTATTTCCCTATAAGGAAACATTTGGTATTCATTGACTGAGCAGTCAGTACTGCTTTCATTTGAAATTTATAAAATATTTCTCTTAACCCTCTAGGGCCATTCGTATCATATTTGATACAGTATTTCCCTATAAGGAAACATTTGGTATTTCCCTATAAGGAAACATTTGGTATTCATTGACTGAGCAGTCAGTACTGCTTTCATTTGAAATTTATAAAATATTTCTCTTAAAAAATTGTTCAGGAAAATATTTCTTTCAAGGCTTGTTTTCATATTGTATCAAATATGATACGAATGGCCCTAGAGGGTTAATAATATAATATGATTAAGGCTTCTACTTGTCATAAAGTGGGGGATCAGTTCTGTATTGTTTTGAAGTAATAAACAGATCCCCCACTAATTACTACTTAACCCTCTAGGGCCATTCGTATCATATTTGATACAGTATTTCCCTATAAGGAAACATTTGGTATTTCCCTATAAGGAAACATTTGGTATTCATTGACTGAGCAGTCAGTACTGCTTTCATTTGAAATTTATAAAATATTTCTCTTAAAAAATTGTTCAGGAAAATATTTCTTTCAAGGCTTGTTTTCATACGGTATCAAATATGATACGAATGGCCCTAGAGGGTTAAGTATAAATTTGAATAACTCATTTAAAGAGAAAAACGTAAAATTAATTTTAAAAAATTACTAAAATCGTTATTCTATAATATATTGAAAAAATATACTATTTTAATAGTTTAGACATACCGAAATATTTTAGTATTTATTCGACTCAAACATGCAAATTTATGAAAAATCATATATAAAATCTTAAGCAGCACCTTGTCTCTCATTTTTAACAAAATATGATCTGTAAAACTCCTTATAATACTCATTGATAGAAACAACAGACGAGTGGATTGAAACGTCGGTTAGTGAGTTAGCTGACAGGGCAATTAAGTTCAATTCCTGGGCAAGGTAGTGATTGCTTAGAATTCCTGGGCCGGGTAGTGATTGCTTAGAATTCCTGGGCCAGGTAGTGATTGCTTAGAATTCCTGGGCCAGGTAGTGATTGCTTAGAATTCCTGGGCCAGGTAGTGATTGCTTAGAATTCCTGGGCCAGGTAGTGATTGCTTAGTCTTGGTGAAAAGATGTGGTTCCATAGTAGTATACTGAGGATTCCTTTTAAGTAATAAAAAAGGAACGCTTATGACCAGAATCAGAAACACACAGATGAAATTCTTTGAGTACATAATGAGGAAAGAAGACTTGGCAAACTTAACTCACACAGTGCTTATTCATGGCTAAAAAGATAAGGCAAGTCAGCGAGCCACCTATCTGACTAAGTTTTGTAAATAGATTGCGGAATGGGTTTGGAAGCCTTAGAAAAATACAAATCAAATCTGTTAAAGGCCACATGGAATGAGAGGATTTGGGAAGCCATGTCCTGAAAGGGACGAAGCACATAGACGAGGAAATTGCTTCTATTCTGAGTGCATGTCTCTTTTGGCGGCCAGGGTTTTGGAAAAGTAATATAGAAATTATATCAATATCATTTAATGAGGGGGAAAGCTATCTAAATTTACCAATAAAATCTGGAAATTTTGGAATTTTGAACGCTTCGTAGATTTTCTTAGCGGGCAGACCAAAGATTCAAACGATCTTCGCTTCCCAACATTCAAAAGATTCTCCAAGAACGATACGATTAAAATGCTGGATTCAGCCTGCCTTGACTAATCAAACGAGGGCCATTTATAAAAATGACATTTTGAATGTCTGTTACAATATATATTTCCTTGTAACAAACTAGATGTTATACAAAATGTTATTGATCAGTGGTTATCGGACATGATTTAATGTGATGTCCATTTACAACAAATTTGGGAACCAAAATGCATAGCCAAAATTTACACGTTTTTATTGTTACATAATTTTTTTCGTAGCAAAAACACCTATGCATTTCATAAGAATATAGCTTTGGGTACCGCGACTCTGTTTATTGGTTAGTAAGCTTATCTTCCTAGAACATAACTGAGTAGTGAGATCGATCCTCATTGGGTGCCTCAAAATTTAGGCGTTATATCACATCTAACCTATGCTTAGAAAATCACGATAAGAATATAGCTTAAGCAGCTCATTGGGACAAAACGGGTTGGTGACAATATCTCGAAAAGCAAACTGTCAAATCATCACCGAGTGAACTCCGGATCTATCGTGATGAAAGGGTGCTCTCTCGAGATGGCTTTGATCCTTGCGCGTCTAGAAAGTCTTAAGCTCAACACAGTTCTTCAAGCGGAATTCGTACATGAAGACGCTGGGGAAAAATGGTTGGTTCTCCGACACCTTCTGCTAACTTCTAAATTCAGAATAGCCAATCAAGCTGATATATAGGGTGGAAACTACCCAGTCTACACAGAGCACAAAAGCCTCTCCGCATCCTTGTGGGTGACGGATTATTTTCCACCCTACACCCCCTTTCTCAAAGACATGATGTCGCAAGCCCCTCGCTGCTCTATTGCTATTTCCATGGAAAGTGTTCAGACGAAAATATATGTCATTCGGTGGGATTTGAAACTGTGACCCTATCAACATAATATCAACTATCAATAATAGGGGTAGCAGATTCGAATCCTGCCGAATGACAAATTTTCGTAACAAAAATTAATCGTAAATAATCTGCCCGGTATAAATAAATAGATATAGTGTTTGATTATAAACAGATTATCTACTTAAATACGAGTATCGATCAAAAATAATGTTCAAACAAATAATTTCAAACTGTCGGTTGTTTATAACCATTTCGTTAAACTTCAAAAATTTCCGTAATATAGCAAGTGGATGTGTCTAGCCACACTGATATAGCGAAACAGGATTGTATGTGGATGACTAATATATATATATATATATATATATAAGTATCGGGTAGGTAAGGATGCAATGTAATTTCTTTATCCAGAAACAGTATTTTAAAAATAAGTATTTAATACAAATTAGAGCTATTAAGAAAAAAATTATATTATCACTACAAAAGTAACTAATTTGTTACTACACTATGTCTTATCAAGTGATAAGACACAAGTCGTGTCGAAATACCATAGCTACTTTTGTAGTGGCATTATAGCATATTCATGTTATATATATATATATATATATATATAACATTAAATCATCCTATGCTCGTTTTAATTTTGATTTTGGCACAGTATTAATATGCATTTTAATATGTTATGCATAGATATGTTTAAATCATTATTTTTCACATATATATATATATATATATGTATATATATATTTATGTATATATATATGGGTGTGTGTGTGTGTGTATGTTTGCGTAAGTTTGTGTGTGTTTACCTATATTAATAGTCATATATCTTGATATATCAGACAGAAATATATCACTAAAATTTATAGATTAATATATTTACACTTGAAATATCGCAGATCTGATAAATCTTCCGGCAATCGATTGTCCAAGTATTCCGAAGGCAAGACTTATTCTAATAGCTTCAGAAATAAACCCAGACACCATAAACTATATATATATATATATATATAAGTGTATGTATGTAAGTATGTGTGTGTAATGTTTGTGTGTGTATGTATGTGTGTGTTAGTGTCGAGATTAAAAGAAAATCACATTCCTCGCTGTTGCAACACATTTCAAGATAAAATATAAAACGAAAAATATTAGGATGTTCTGGGTTAAGCATATATATAAGCATATATATATATATATATATATATATATATATATAAGCATATCGATATGCTAAACGTATTCAGTATATAAGAATATATTATTAATGTTAGCACCACATGATTCACTCAGTTTTAGAGCCCTTACAAATATATATATATATATATATATATATATATATATATATACGCATATCGATATGCTAAACGTATTCATTATATAAGAATATATTATTAATGTTAGCACCACATGATTCACTCAGTTTTAGAGTCCTTACAAATATATATATATATATATATATATATATATATATATATATATATATATATTAAATCCTAAAAAGGAAAAGTATGTAGGTAAAATCCCAAAAAAAGAGATCCTATTAATAATACTTTAATTAATATTAAAAAGGATCCCGAGCTCCATGTAAAAATTATTATCTCTTTACACAGCCAAATATGTATGTATTTTTCGCACCTTCCAGCATGCGAAATTTGTAGTATGTTTGAAAAAATAATTTTTGGTTTTGATTGTTGTTGAAGAGGCAAGATTTTTCTTGCTGAAATAGCTATACAACCTATGTTGAATTATGAGGGTTTTTTGGCATATATATATATATATATATATATATATATATATATACCAAAGTTTTTGGTATATATATATATATATATATATATATATATATATATATACAAAAATCTATAGCGAGCCAAAACCTACCGCGGTTTCACACTACGGATCGTAGCCCTGACGATTCCGTTTGGTTCCGTTTGGGTTTTTTTCTTTACTGCGGAGTATTGAATGTTTTGTTCTTGTTCCGCGGGTTTCTTTTTTTCTCCCCATTTATCCGACGTCTTAGTACACCGGATTGTAACGGATTTAGGTTCTGTTTGTTAATGTTTTTTTCGGAGGTTTATTCTAGTATAAATTTACGGCCTGCATACTTACAGAGTCTATTTAGTTATTATTATTATTATTATTATTATATATATATATATATATATATATATATATGGTAAAACTCCAGGATAATTTTTCCATAATAAACGGTCCCTGCCGAAACGAATTTACTTCGTAGAAATGATCATATGACAACATGGGATTTTCGAAGTTTTATTTTCGAATGTTTTTAGGATCTTCATTGGGATTTTACCCACATGCCATATTTTGTTCGGATTTATATATATATATATATATATATATATATATATATATATATATATATGTAAAGACATCATCACAATTTAAGATTATATATATATATATATATATATATAATCTTAAATTTTGATGATGTCTTTATATATATATATATATATATATATATAGTGTTAGTTTGTGATGATGTTAAGTGCAATCTTTGTTTTCAGTAGTTTATTGTTAAAAAGGCATTTTAGGCAAGCACGTCACTTTTTTTCTCATAACGTGTTCGATATCAAGATAGAGCGCTAATCGAATTCATATGGAGAAATCTGTCACTTAAATGAGTAATGTAATTTTAGTGATGCACATTTAAAAAAAAAACTAAAAGCCCTGAAGAGTGAAGACCTCATAATAATGCCTTTACGAACTTTCAAAATTGGCATGATTGAAAATACACCAATCATCTAACTGACAAACTTTTTCCACATTATTTCTTTTAATAATACACACACACACACACACACACACACACACACACACACACACACACACACACACACACATCTTTATATATATATATACACACTACCAGCCATAATTATTAGGCCACACCAGTTTCATACTATTTCATACTATTTTTAGTATTTATTGCCAAGTGGATAATTCCAAATGAAAATATGTTATTATTACTATGCAAAATTTTACAAGGCAAAGACGCAAAGATGAACTCGTCCGAATCACCCTAAATTTTCTTATTTCTTTCATTGATGAAACTGCAATATAGTTATTTATTAGATATTTATAAATTCATTTGATGCACATGTTATTGTGCAGTATTAACGAAAGAACCATTCTATTTTCACTTACAATTATTCATTTGGCAATAAATACTAAAAAATAGTATAAAAGATAATTTTTTTTAAAACACTAGTGTGGCCTAATAATTATGGCCCGTGTATATATATATATATATATATATATACGCATAAAAAGCTAAAAAAAAATGCAAGTCCTACTGAAACCCAGTTTGCAATAATCCAGACCTTTAGATTATTCTCAATAGCCGACCATGATGCATGCTCAGTTGGTTAATGACAAGCAAGTAATAAAAAGTTAGAATCGAATCAGATATTTACGGTAACCCATGTTAATTCTGCAAGACTGAATATATACATGTTTAGACCCCCAAAGCAATTAAGAAACTATGAATTCCATTTCATCAAAGCATTTATTCTTATTATGATTATTATGATTGCTATTATCATTACTACTATTAAATTTATTATTATTAGGTGAAAGGTGTGTTCGCAAGCGATCGATGGCCTTGGAAATATTTTTTAGAAATAAAATGTTGTTCTGAAATCTGTGTGTCTGCGTGAGTGTCTCCATTTTATACTTGACCTCTCTAATAAGTTAAGTATTCCTATGTTCTTAACACAGGGGAACACTTCTTTAATTAGGCAAATTGTCATTGATATCTTAAGCTCTTTAAAATAAAGTCAAAACTCTCATCGGTTTATCTATGCTGATCCCCTATAACAACACTTAGTCTTTCAAATAAATTTTACCTCCTTAATCGAAGCCTCCACCGGCTGCTCTTCATCTTCATCATAAATAGAGGTTCGAATTGCGTGCGTGAGAGACGCCCTTTTCTGATAGAGGCGATTAAATTTAGTTTAAAATGTATCACCCTCATTAAGATCCTCGCAATTACCAAGAGGTATTGGACACCTAATCACTTTATTTATCGAGATTTATTGAGACAGCATTTATTTAACGGATATGCAAAACAGGTGCTTAAGAGAAAATACACGCCAGTAATCGAACAAGAACTAAGACGTTTTATTGTTTGTTTTCCTTTCATTTTGTTGGCCATACTAAGAAAGCGAATATATATATATATATATATATATATATATATATATATATATATTAAATTTAGTGGAAATTAAATTTGAAAAATGGAAAAGATCATGATAAATATAGAGTAAATTGAAAATAGCCGAACCATACAAAGATGGCAATATATGCAGATTGTGCCAAGAGGAAAATTTAGCTATTATGTTATTCCCAGAGCAAAGAAACATTCTAAATGAAACATCAAAAATAATATCCATATGTAATTACACTTATAAATATATATGAGGTTCATGCAAACACGGATGAAAGTGTTTAAAACTTTAAATAACTTAAAATTTCAGTTGTTTAAAGACTTCAATCGCGAATTTGATAAAAACCCTTATTTTTATGCTTTAAAATTAGAAATGTCAGTTATTATAAATCGCCTGAAGATACCGAAAGGTTGAAACCTAGGTTGCGCAAATAACTAATTTCCAAATGATGAATATTTAAACGTTCTACAATATAAATGTATTGAACACTTTTAATGAAACTGTGTACTGGTTTTATTTAATTATAACCCAAAGCTTATATATATATATATATATATATATATAGTTATGAATTAATTGTACATTGCGTCATGGAAATTTCTATGTTTCGAGATAGATTCTCATCATCAGGCAATGTTGCTGTTGGTTGTGAAGATGATTTACATTTAAATGACAAAGACCTTTGGTTTGCTCTGTATGCATGTAGGAAGATATAAAAATTTACATGTGTGTTTCTTTTGGCTAATCAGAGTTTAGATTCATTTTGGGATTTGGCCCCAAAGAATACATAGTAAACAAATTTTTTTCTTTTTTTCTTTTTTCCTCCCTCATCCTATCCTTTTCTCTTGTTTCTTTTCCCTCCTTAACGGTCAAGATATTAACCTGTCTTTAACCTGATCTTATCATTTTCTCTTCTTTCCCTTCAGTTTTATTACTTTTGATGTGATATTCTCATTCAGCACCAATTCTATATTTTTTTAATTACTTATCATTTTTAGTCTATTTATTTATTTGTTGTAAAGTTTTTTTTGAAAATTCGCCTGACTTTTCTATGACACTGTCAGCTCTCTCTGCCTTCGGGTAGAGGGCGCTCTCTGCTTCCGAGCAGAGAGCACAAACGCAGTCGTGGTTCCGCCGAAGGGTAGAACCACGACTGGGGAAAAAATAGACAGACATTTTTTGGCCCGGCTATATGGCCGGGAATACCCACTATAAAATGACCATGTGTCACATCTGGCCTTGCGTGGGAAGGCTAGTAAATACAGAAAATAAAAGATTTTTTATGAAATATAATTTTTTGGTCTATCTTTATTTGTTGTAAAGTTTGTTTGTTTTTTTATGAAAGGAAAGATTTATTTTAAAAAATAATTTTATGTTCCAATTTATTTTTATATAGTTCGTCAGTAATTATTTTCCTAGAAATGCCAGAACAATCAAAATAAAAAAAAACCTTGAGTACTTTTCGTCTAGTATTATACAAATATAATAAAATATATAGTTTTAAGGGATGCTACAATTACTTTTTTTTTTTAATCATATCACCCTAAGCAAGGCGGTAACGCTACTGATGCGCAGGGGGCTACGTAAGAGTGAAAAGATTGGAAAAGAGAAAACCGGAAACCACATCCTAAACAGGGCACAAGGGTTGAGCCTCTTCACCTGTTCAATAGATGTGGGTGGATATATTTATTATACTTTTATGATATAATTACAATTAATGTATAATTATAATAATTATATAATGTAATTATAATTAATATATAATTATTATTGATATAATTATAATTAATATATTATAATTATATAATATAATTATTATTAATATATAATTTTCCATAACTACTTATATTAATGTTTAATTAATATTACATAATAGACGTGGGTGGAGTGTGAACCGGACGATAGTTTAGTTTAGTCTATCTACACCAATTAATTACGGGTTAAAGACATTGAGGTCAAGAGCTAGAGAGGCGACAGACAGTTTCCTGTGAAACACAATAGACTGACGATTGTATTTAGCATGAAACAGAATGTCACTTCACTGTATTGACATCAATGTGCACTTTTATGCATTTGTATATATATATATATATATATATATATATATATATATTAATAATAAATAGGCCTAAAGATTGTACTTAAGCAAGAAATAGATTGTGGCTGTTAACTGTTGACCTTAGTGTACATTTATATCTATCTATCTATCTATCTATCTATATATATATATATATATCTATATATCTATATCTATATATATATATATATAGATAGATAGATAGATAGATAGATAGATAGATAGATAGATGAATATATAGATAGATATATGAATATATAGATAGATAGATGAATGTTCTGTTGTTGCCACACACTCACACACACGCGCGCACACACATGTGTGTGTGTGTGTGGACAGCAACGACTTGAGATTTTTAATCACCCATTTTTAATACTTTAGACGTTATTATTAGAATTACTTCATATTTCAATCAGACGCTGCAGTTTTTTATTAAATAGATAATCGTAATAAGCACAATTTAATAAATAAAAATGGACGGTCTATTTCAAATACAAATTATTCACTACATGCCTTGAAATAATTTATATATATATTTTTTTTTAATTATATCACCCCAAGCAAGGCGATAAGGCCACTGATGCGCAGGGGCCTACGTAAGGGTAAAAAGAATGGAAAAGAGAAAGCCGGAAACCATATCCTAAACAGGAAACAAGGGATGAGCCTCTTCACCTGTTCAATAGATGTGGGTAGAGTGTAAACCGGGCGATAGTTTAGTCTATCTACTCCAATTGGGAAAAAAAGTGAGAAGATTGGAAAAGAGAAAACCGGAAACCGCATCCTAAACAGGAAACAAGGGATGAGCCTCTTCACCTGTTCAATAGATGTGGGTAGAGTGTAAACCGGGCGATAGTTTAGTCTATCTACTCCAATTGGGAAAAAAAGTGAGAAGATTGGACAAGAGAAAACCGGAAACCGCATCCTAAACAGGAAACAAGGGATGAGCCTCTTCACCTGTTCAATAGATGTGGGTGGATATATTTATTATACTTTTGATATAATTACAATTAATGTATAATTATAATAATTATATAATGTAATTATAATTAATATATAATTATTATTGATTTAATTATAATTAATATATTATAATTATATAATATAATTATTATTAATATATAATTTTCCATAACTACTTATATTAATGTTTAATTAATATTACATATAATAATAGTTACTCTTCTAAAAAAATAACTGAAATTGCCTAAAATATTAGAACTGCTCATTAAATTGCCAGTGTATGTCCGAAATTATTATTTATAGAACTTGCATTCTTTCAGATGACGATGATAAATTATATTTTCGCTCCACAGCAAATAAGTAGTATCATCGTTTCAATAACCATGTGTTATATATAGAATGTGCATTGTGGTTCAGTGGATATATCGACTCGGAACGACAAATTGGGTGCCGAGTTCGAATTCCAGTTGAATTTCTTGAATTCACTTACGCACAAATAACTTTCGGAAAGGTATTAATCCTTCTCATCTCTCCAGTTATGTGTTAAATAATAAAACAGACTGGGTTCTATAGCCTTAGTTGACAACCAGTCTAACGCAGAAGGTAATGGCCACCTACTGCAGGATAATCTTCTGCCCAGTCAGTCATGTCTCTTTCTAGACATGATCGCACAAGCGTGTATCACGTATAGCATTTAACTGACTGACTGAATATAATAGAAACATGATTAAGGCTTCTACTGGGCATAAAGTGGGTGATCGGTTTTCTATTGTCATGAAGTAATAAACTGATCCCCCACTAATTACTACTTATTAATATAATATAATTCACCAGTCTACCGCAGAAAGCAATGGCAACCTACTGCAGGATAATCTTTTGCCCAGTCAGTCATGTCTCTTTCGAGACATGATCGCGCAAGCGTATATCACGTATAGCATTTAACTGACTGACTGAATATAATAGAAACATGATTAAGGCTCCTACTGGGCATAAAGTGGGTGATCGGTTTTCTATTGTCATGAAGTAATAAACTGATCCCCCACTAATTACTACTTATTAATATAATAATATAATTTTTGGGAATTACAGAATAACAACAGCAACAAGAACCTAAATATTACCTGAACTATTGTCCCCCAAACCAATTTTATAATAGAAACGTAGTCCTCTATACTTTTCTGTTAGCCTAATGTATATTCATGAGTGTCTTTAAATGACGGTTGGCCTCAGATAAATTGGAAACTGATAGGCAAAGCATGGACCCCTAATAGCTTAAGAGACAGATGTAACCTATGTTTGACTGAAAAAATTAAAATTTTGAAATTTCAGTACCAGAATATACTCCTGAATAAACGGAGGGAGATCATTAGTATGTGTCGTTACAGAAATAAGTATGGATTGCAAGAATTATCCTGTTCTTACAATTAGTCTCAATAAGGTTTTTAAAAAATTCGGTTACCTCCCACTACAAAAGAAGAAATTATCACTAAAATTCCGCTAGCCTAACCCTATAAAAAAAAAAACAATGTCCCCAAATCCCTTCATTCACTAAAGTAAACATCTGGGCTTAGAATTTTCCTCATTCTTTGTTTAATTGGGACTGAGAATGCATGTTTTAAAATGACATGTTGAAAATGGCTATTCCCCTCTAAGTATTATCTGAATTTACAGGTATATATATATATATATATATATATATATATATATATATATATATTTTCTAAACATATGCTATTAAATATAAGAAACAATGAATGTCTATTATGTTTAATCATGAGCCGTTCTAAACGTCGTATTTTTGCATTAATTTCAGTTGAAAATAAAGACAAAAATTCTCCAACATTTGGATAATTATTTATTGGTTTTCTTCTAAGCTTTTGACTCACATAAGCCATCTTCAGAGAGGTTGTTTGAACTGAAATATTATAAAATCCACCATCACCGACAATTTTATTTTGTGTTGACATAAAACTCCGCTTGGCAACGGCAATAGTTACCAAAAATAATAAACGCAGTTCTTAAATTTGCGATGTGGTTTTATGACGTCACACCGCGGGATAGCGCGAAATGACAACAAAACCATGCAGTCAAATGCAATGTAATATGTTATTTCCTGTTTTAAAGTTGATTTTATTGAGTGTTGGTTGTTTTGATTTGATGTACATGGCCTCCAATATCTGCAGGTTCCTCTTACTGTGTGTATGAGTAAGGATCACCGTATTGTTAACCAAAACCTCTCTGATATTACCTACATGTTTATGTTTTTCAGAGAAATGTTGTTTAATAGTACTCTGATCAGAAAGATGACATGTAAGTCTACGGGAGAGCGTGGTTGTAATAATATATATATATGTAGCGCTGTTTTATTAACACCAGAAATATATATATATATTTCTGGTGTTAATAAAACAGCGCTCGATATACATTAAGAAAACAGAAACTGTCCTGACTGTTGACCTTTTCTTTATTGCCATGTTTACGACGTTTCGGCTGTTGTACGCCCCGGGCGTTAGAAATTTTGAACGGAACTTTTATTTCCATCACTAGGGTATATTATTTTGTCCCATGCGCGATGCCGACCACTCGTTTTTCGCGAATATCTGTTGCCAACGCTTGTTCAACACACAGAACAACCGCTGCAATTATACTTAACAGACGTGAGAGAGAGAGAGAGAGAGAGAGAGAGAGAGAGAGAGAGAGAGAGAGAGAGAGAGAGAGAGAGAGCATTATTTAGAGTGATCAACCGATACGCTAATACCCTCGGCCAGGATTACTTATGATCTCGTGTCTCGGAACCATCCATGTGATTCTCAACAGTTCGGTCAACTCAGGACAAATCGACCGCGTTGGGATTTGAACCCAGGTTTCATGGTCGTAGAGGGAAACTGTTAACCACACGACCATATGCACAATATAAAGAAAAAAGCTTTAAAGAACGCTCATTTTCAAAAACATCAAAATTACGTTACAGTCAAAACGTGAGGATAAAATAACAACAACGAAAAAATAACATCCTTGAAAATGGCCAGTGAAGTGACTGAAAGCGCTTTGAAATTAAATAATAATGGAACATTATTTCATTTTTTTTATCTCCAGCAAAAAGGGAAGCTGCAAGGAAACTTGAAAAATTAAATCAAAATTTAATAAAATCTTCCTTGTCGGTCGGTTTTGACGAAATATTTTTAAATGAAAGATGGCTGCCCAAATATACATTAATGCTTTTATGTATGTATGTATGTATGTATGTAGGTAGGTAGGTAGGTAGGTAGGTAGGTAGGTAGGTAGGTAGGTATAAAGATCTTCGCAAAAATGAAAGCAGTGTGAAAAGAAAGATGAATTTGATTGATAGCAACTGCGACGAGACGGATGGGCGTCATTCAGAACCGATTAAAATAATAATAAATAGCCATTGCAACAGAGAATTTTGTGTTGGCATCAGTGGCAGCGGTGCCGACCGATAGGCAGTCACCGGACAAAACAGATCGATTCAAGGAGATAGATAACCAAATAAGGAAAACGTACGACTGTCAGACGCTGACCAATCCCAGAGCCAGCCGTGTAGGGCTTGGATAATTGTGCGTATTAAAGAAGAAAAAACTGCGGGATGGGAACCAATGAAGGTACGCCTGTATTTCACGCACCGACGCGGATGTCATTTGAGATTTATTTTCCCGTCAAACATTTCGATGGCTTTTATATTGAATTCGTACTAAGGAGTCGGACCCTGCATGTACTGTGGGTGCGAAGGAAAAAATAAATGACGGGGACTCACTGAGCTGAGTGAAGGAAAGAAAGAAAGGAAGGAAAGAAAGAAAGAACGAGGAAAA
This sequence comes from Ascarosepion bandense, assembly GCA_037127315.1. Taxonomy (NCBI): domain Eukaryota; kingdom Metazoa; phylum Mollusca; class Cephalopoda; order Sepiida; family Sepiidae; genus Ascarosepion; species Ascarosepion bandense. The sequence continues at coordinate 1,726,794 of JBBBDQ010000913.1, forward strand.
GAAAGAAAAATCCAAAAATGTGAACAAAAATGAAGAGAAAATCATAGAAATATGAAAAGAAAGAAAGAGATCACAAAAACATAAAAAAAGAGAAAGAAAAAAAGGAAAACATAAGAAAGAAGGAAATTAACAAAATATGCAACAAAAATATGAACAAAAAAAAAGAAAAAGAAAGATATAAAGAATGAAAATAATAGAAATATGAACAAAAAATAAAGAAAGAAGGAAACGAAGAAATTACGCAGATGAACAACAAAAATATGAACAAAAGGAGAAAGAAAGAGAGAAAGAAAAAGAACGAAGAAAAATCATAAAAATATACCCCCCCAAAAAAGAAAGAAAATCATAAATATAAGAAAGAAAGAAAGAAAGAAAGAAAGAGAGAAAGAAAAACAAAGAAAGAAAAACAAAGAAAGAAATTAAGGACATAAATCATAAAAATAGGAAAAAAGGAGAAAGACTTGTAGTAAAAAAGAAAATTATAGGTAATATAAACATGAATGAATGAAAGAAAGAAAGAAAGAAAGAAAGAAAGAAAGAAAGAAAGAAAAAGAAAGCAAGAAAGAAAGTAACTAAGATAAATGATAAAAATATGAACAAAATAAAGAATGAAGAAGATATGAATAGAACAAAAAACAAACAAACAAACAAACAGAGAAAGAAACAAAAACAAATACATTAAGGAGATAAATCCTCAAAATAGGAAGAAAAACAAAGAAAAAATTATAGAAATATGAGCATGATAAAAAGTAGGAAAATCTGGTGGAAAATTACAGAAATATTAACAAGAAAGAACTATATAAATAATAAAAGAAACTATATAAAAATAATAAAAGAACTATATAAATAATAAAAGAAACTATATAAAAATAATAAAAGAACTATATAAATAATAAAAGAAACTATATAAAAATAATAAAAGAACTATATAAATAATAAAAGAAACTATATAAAAATAATAAAAGAACTATATAAATAATAAAAGAAACTATATAAAAATAATAAAAGAACTATATAAATAATAAAAGAAACTATATAAAAATAATAAAAGAACTATATAAATAATAAAAGAAAGAAAGAAAATATACAACAAATATATTAACAAAAAAAAAGAAAAAGAAAAGTTTCTGCTATGTAGTGTTATCAGGCGATTTGCAATATTGCAAATCGCAAATTTCCTGAAGACACCAGATGGTAGAAACCTAGGTCACGTAATCAGTCAGTTAAGTGCCATACGTAAAACACGCTTGGGCGATCATGTCTCGAAAGAGACATGACTGACTGGGCAGAAGATTATCCCGCAGTAGGTTGCCATTGCTTTCTGCGGTAGACTGGTTGCCCGCCAAGGCTGTAGAACCCAATCTGTCTTGTTATTTAATCCATAACTGGAAGGAAGAGACGGATTAATACCTTTCCTGAGAGTATTTGCGCGTAAGTGAATGCAATGAATTCAACTGGAATTCGATCTCGGCTCCCCGATTTCTCATTCCGCGCCTATATCCATAGCACCACAACGCACATCAGGTCATGTAATAACTAGTTAAAAAAAAAAGAATATTCAAAAGTTCTACAATATAATTGTATTGAACATTTTTTAATACAACTGTGTACTGGTCTAATTTTATTATGACTAAAAACTAAATGATCAATATATAGTCATCAGTAGACAGCTCTGTTTCGCAGATCATCAGCACGTTTAAGCATCCGATTGCTTATAGACAGGATTGAAACCTGACCGAATTCAAATCAGTCAGCAATTCTACAACTGCGCTATGAGCGTGCGGTGGAAGAAGGTGGTCTTTTAGCGTGTTATATCCAATGTAAACATATGCCAGTAGCTGAGAGTGTTCAAATTCATTACTGAATGAACGATGCGTAGATGCTTGAGTAGCTACTGTTTTTTCCTTCATAGTGATCAATCAGGCTGTTAGAGCGTATATATATATATATATATATATATATAGAGAGAGAGAGAGAGAGAGAGAGAGAGAGAGAGAGGAGAGAGAGGGAGAGAGAAAGAGAGAGAGAGAGGGAGAGAGAGATAGAAAGCCTTTTAGAAAAACTTGTCTTAATATAGTGCTTAATCAGGGTGTGAGAGCGTATATATATATATATATTTAGTGTATCAAGGCAGCAGATAATTTTCTAAACATATATTTTCATGTTTCATAATTTCAAGTTCTTATGTTAATGTCCTTGCAACCTCTCTGACGATGGCTCATGTGAGCCGAAAGCTTAGAACCACCTTAATAAAAAAATTATCCAAATGTTGGAGAATTTTTGTCTTTATTTTCACCTGAAATTATAGCGAAAATACGATGTTTAGAACGGCTCATGATTAAACATAATAGGCATTCATTGTCTCTTATATTTAACAGTATATGTTTAGAATATATATATATATATATAGAGAGAGAGAGAGAGAAGAGAGAGAAAGAGAGAGAAAGTTTTTAGAAAAACTTGTCGTCTTAAAAAATATACATAACAAAAAAAAAGCGATTCGATGAACAAATGCTTCAATAGAAAAAATTACTTATAATCTTAGAACCCGATTGATACAGAATCCTCTATACGTTAGCCTTTTTTTTCCACTCTTCCTTACTTTCTTCTTTCTTTCTTTCTTTCTTTCTTTCTTTCTTTCTTTCTTTCTTTCTTTCTTCTTTCTTTCCTTCTTCTTTCTTTTCTTCTTTCTTTCCTTTTTTCTTTCTTTCCTTCTTTCTTTCTTTCTTTTCTTTTTTCTTTCCTTCTGTCTTTCTTTTCTTCTTTCTTTCCTTCTGTCTTTCTTTTCTTCTTTCTTTCCTTCTATCTTTCTTTTCTTCTTTCTTTCCTTCTGTCTTTCTTTTCATCTTTCTTTCCTTCTATCTTTCTTTTCTTCTTTCTTTCCTTCTGTCTTTCTTTTCTTCTTTCTTTCCTTCTGTCTTTCTTTTCATCTTTCTTTCCTTCTATCTTTCTTTTCTTCTTTCTTTCCTTCTGTCTTTCTTTTCTTCTTTCTTTCCTTCTGTCTTTCTTTTCTTCTTTCTTTCCTTCTATCTTTCTTTTCTTCTTTCTTTCCTTCTGTCTTTCTTTTCATCTTTCTTTCCTTCTGTCTTTCTTTTCGTCTTTCTTTCCTTCTGTCTTTCTTTTCTCTTTCTTTCCTTCAATCTTTCTTTTCTTTCTTTCTTTCCTTTCTTTCTTTCTTTCTTTCTTTCTTTCCTTTCTTCTCTTTCTTTTCTTCTTTCTTTCCTTCTTTCTTTCTTTCTTTCTTTCTTTCGCTAATATTACTATTAATAATTTCATCTCTCTACATTTTAATATTTTTTTAATTTTAAAATTTTCATTTTATAATTTCACTTTTACAATTTCTCATTTTATTTTTTTATCTCTATTTAGTCAGCGTCTTTTTGAATTGTTAACAAAAAGTAGTAAACTAATTTTATGAGATTTATCTCCCATGAACATCGAGTGAACTTAAATTCAAATCTATTATGCTGTCACTAAGTGATATATATATATATATATTTTAATCGTTTCACCCCGAGCAAGGCGGTAACGCCACTGATGTGCAGGGGGCTACGTAATAGTGAAAAGATCGGAAAAGAGAAAGCCGGAAACCATATCCTAAACAGGGAACAAGAGATGAGCCTCTTAACCTGTTCAATAGACATATATCTGATTATTGTCTGGTATAACACATGAAACCCAGAGTCGCACCATTGACGTAGGACAATATATATATCCTGCCTCAAATAAGCATGGACAAAGCGAGTCTCCCTGAGAGCAATACACTGCGCCTCCTCGGCCTTACCCTATCTTCAGAACTCAAGTGGAATCATTACATTGAGTCAATAGCTAAATCCACTGCTAGGAAGGTTGGATCACTTTGTGGTGCCAGGGTGTTGTTTTTCCGCTTGAATGCATCTTACACGTAGACAAATCAGCTATTCGTCCGTGAATAGAATACTTCTGTCATATATGATCAGGCACACCCGCTGTTCATCTCAGTGTTCTCGACAGGATCCAAAGGAGAATCAGTAATGTGATAGGTACCGACTTGGCGGCTCGACTCCAGCCACTTTCTCTTCGACGGGCTATGACTTCCCTATGTGTTTTATATAAATATTTTCATGGCTTCTGCTCCGACGAACTTAGGTCACTGGTGCCCCAGACGCATGAGCTTACTAGTGCAACCAGACTAGCCACTGGGTACCCCCTATTCAGAGTTAAACCAACCAAATGGAGCCGACAATTCTACTCCATCAACTGCTTTTCTCGCACTTCCCGCGTGTGGAACTCTCTTCCATATTCTTGCTTTTTTGATGGCTACAACCTCCAGGAATATAAATGCAATGGCAATACCAATCACTTAACCACTTGTCTCCAGTTCTTTCTACATCACCCTGTATATTTTTTCTTTCTCTCTACCTTTGCAACTGGCATCACACCTGTAATCTCATCCTTCTCTTGCTCCCTTCTCTGACACCCCCTGTAACTGGTTCGTCTTTCTCTTTACTCTTCTCTTATCTAATCTTTTTTCTCTTATTTAGCCCTCTGCGCATTACCGCCTTGCTTGTGGTAAAACAATTAATATATATATATATATATAGGGTGTCCATTAAGTTCGTGTGCAATTTATAACTTTATTTGTATGTACGATACACACGTGCGAAATTGAGGGAGACGGGGTCCAGCGATGTAATGATACGGTCAAGCTAAAATAGCCTGCCACCAGAGATATTGCAAGAGATGGTCAGTCCGAATTTGGCGAGCTGCAAATTGAGCAAGCAACTGATGCGTGCTGAAAATAGATCACGAATATTAGCTTGCTACTGAAATACCAGCCTACTGATATTTTGTTTTTGTGTCACTTATCTTTGATTTGCTTGTAATCTTGTATCTCTTCTATATATATATATATATATATATATATATATATATATATATATATAAATCTACACTGTGGCGTTGCTGTCTTAGATCTAGTTTTCATTATATATCGTTCCATCACGTGTGTGTGCTAAACTAGTCTGGTGATAATAGGTGTTCCTGCATTGGCCGGTCCGAGATCAACAACACAACGTAGGCGGAATTGATCGAAGGCCAGGAATGTTCGCTGGACCCCGCCAGGGGTCGTGTCATAGAGAAAGAGAACGTGCCTTTCGCAAGATGCGAACCCGCGTCCCACCCTACCGATCCGGCATTTGTTCATAGACGACCAGTCAAATAAGGGTTTCCATTAAAATAACGTTTAAAGTAATAAAAACCTTGGATTAAGAGGAAATCCATTTACTTCTTAGAAATATATATTTTAATTATGTATTTGTTGAAATGTGGTATATATACATACGAATTTTCCCATTTAAATATCCGCCTCTTTTATGTGTCCGTCCGTCTGTCCGTCTGTCTGTCTGTCTGTCCATCTAACTAAGTCACTAACTTACTGTCTATCTAGCGCGCGCCCACATCTACAAAAACACACCTGAAAAAAATAGTAAAAAGATTAAAGAACTTAATTACTATACAGTTTTATTTTTGTTGTTTTTTTTTTGTTTTTGTTTTTTTTGAGTGATCGAAATATCGGCTTTTTCATGCATCACGATTTTGCTTTTAGTTTCTGGTTGATTAAATATTTAAACTTTTAATTCCGGCTCTTTATACCCTTTTCAATTTGAACGGAAGCTGCACAAAACAAATCAAAAACCATAAAATATCGCAAATAAAATTTACCTTCGTTAAATGCATTTAAATATCCATCTCCACATAAGCATTATATTCATATATACGGATGCATAAAGTGTCTAAAATTTGGTATTCCTCTCTCTCCCTCTCTCTCACTTTCTCTCCCCTCTCTCTCTCTCTTTCTCCGTCACTATCTCTTTCTCTCCCTCTCTCTCTTTCTCTCTCTCCCCCTCTTTATCCCTCTCTCTTTCTCCCTCTCTCTGCCTCCTCCTCTCCTCCTCTCTCCAATAGCAAAAATAACCCTTCTAAAAATAATTGCAACTGCAAAAAATAAAACCTGCCCATTGAATGGCCAGTGTATGTCCGAAAGTATTTTTTATAGAGCTCAAATTCATTCGGATGGTATTGATGTTAAATTCTACATTGGAAATACTTCTAACATGTTGATGATAAGATTTAACAACCACCTGTTGTCTTTAAACAACAGTAAATACATCAAAAGTTCTGCTTTATCCATACATTATTGAAAATAAAAAAAGACAGCAGTATGAACGCACGTATTACCTGGAATATCGTAGCTAAATCAAAACATTACAATGGAATAGAAGATAAATGTAATATATGCTTTTTAGAAAAACTTCATTTTAACCCATATCAAGAATCCAAATTTGTTTCATAAAAAGTGATTTAATGACCACATGCTCTCATAGAAAAAATACTTAAATTCTAGACCCAAATTAATAAAGACCCCTCATTACATTTGCCTAATTTTCTCTTTCTTTCTTTCTTTCTTTCTTTCTTTCTTTCTTTCTTTCTTTCTTTCTTTCAATCACAATATTACTTTTAACATTTATGAATTAAATTCCTTTTATTTTCACTCCTTACATTTTAATTCTTAATTCTTAATTTTAACTCTTAATTTTTCTTTTCATTTTTTTATTTTATCTTTTTTTTATATTTTTTATTAAAAATTTTAAAATTTTAATTTTCTGTTCATTTTTCTGTCCATGTAATATTTGAATATTTAAATTTTTAAGACACTTGATTTACGCCCCTTTGATTTATTCTCCCTGCAGTTTGTTATTTTTAATTTTAATTTTAATTTAAAATTTTACATTTAAATTTTAAATTTTTATCCACAAGTAACCGTAGAATATTTAAATTTTTAATCTTGTTATTAAAAAGTAGTAACTTGATTTTATAAGATTTAATCGAGTGAATTTAAATTTAAATCAATTAAACTGTCAGTTTGAAATATGCACTTGATGATTGCATAACACATAAAACTTCGAGTCGTGCCATAGACGTAGGATAATATGTGTATTTATGGATATATATATAATACAGCTCTGATCATACATTGGGCACATTTTATTAACACCTAAATAATAATACTATTTCCATTCCTGTCCACACCACCTGATGAGACATTGTAGTTTCAATGTCGAAACAAATTTACGATTTGTAGTGGATATATAAAAAATTTGTTCAATGTTCTAAAATATAATTTATAATATATATCTTTTTTTCTCTTTTCTCGACACAGAGTTTCCCATGTTTTGCAATTTTGGAAAAAGATTTTGAAAAAAGCTTTTTCGTTAGTCACCCCAAAAATAATCGTTGGAAGATGGAGTCATAGTAAAAATATGATTCCGAAACATGGAAAATTATGTGTCGGAAAAAATTTTAAGTTAATAATATTCCAGTAACTTGCAGTTTAGCCCGGTTTCACTCGGGTAGTTTAAGGAATAATAAGAATAAAAAAAAAATGATGAATTTACATAGCAAATACTTACACAAAGTCCACCTCATCATTTTAAAAATATAGATAACAATGTAGAATGTCTCTATTGGATTAGGGTGGGAGGGGGAAGGGGAGGGGCAACATATATAGATATAGATAATATGAAGTGGAGTGATCAATTCTATATTATAATCAATACGTAAACTGATCCCTCACTTTGTGGGGTGATAATATATATTTTTCTACCCTTAATTTTGGCATTCTGAAAAAATTCAAGGTGCCGTTAGCGTTCTAAGATTTTGATCTACATCTGAGCGCAACTCCCGTCGAGCTAGACAGCAAAATGAACACGCTAAGTGAAATCTATCAAACTAACGTCCACACTCGTCACTTTTATAGATATAGGTATTTAGCTCCACTTTTGTATTGAGCTCTGTAAAATAAAATACGTTGGGGAACAGTAATTTTTTGTTCTTTTTTTTCAGTTATTGCATATATATATATATATATATATATATATATATATATATATATATATATAAGAGAAATTAAGGCAGACACGTTATTTCATGGTGAATCGGAAGTATAGGCCTATTTCAGGAGAAACCATCATCAGCTTCCGTCTTTATTTTAAAAGGATTTTACAAAATTCTGTGTCGAGAAAAAGATATATATCCGTCTTTATTTTACAAAGGATTCTGTAAAATCCTTTGTAAAATAAAGACGGAAGCTGATGATGGTTCGCTTGAAATAGACCCATACTTCCGATTCACCATGAAATAACGTGTCTGCCTTAATATTTCTTATATTTGCTGTATAGAGAGTTATCCTACCACTGTATGTACAAGAGACTCCTTTGGATTCTTCTATACCCACACTGCATGCTGAAATATATATATATATATATATATATATATATATATATATCATCTTATGTCTAAAGCACGACTTGAGGTTCCATGTCTTACGATAATCGCGTAATGCCTGAAACTCTGGGTCGTGCTTTATTAATAAATATGTATATTTATTAATATGTAATTAACAGCTCTGTTATATTATATCGAGCACTCTACTATTAACACCTGATAAATATTTATATATCAGTATGTACCTGCGTGTATACAAATATGTTTATTTATTTCCATTCATTCATCCATATATATATATATATATATATATATATATATATATATATAAAAGTTGGTAGATACACTATGTGAATACACCAATCAAATGCGTATATATGTACACGACGGCACACATATACATATATAATGACAAACCCCATATGTTGTTTTTTTTAATCATATCACCCCGAGCAAGGCGGTAACGCCACTGATGTGAAGGGGGCTACGTAAAAGTGATAAGATTGGAAAAGAGAAAGCCGGAAACCACATCCTAAACAGGAAACAAAGAATGAGCCTCTTCACCCGTTCAATAGACGTGGGTGGAGTGTGAACCGGGCGATAGTTTAGTCTATCTACTCCAATTGAAAAAATAAAAAATAAAAGAGGAAAAGAATGGAAATGAGTAAAAGATTGGAAAAGAGAAAGCTGGAAATCACATCCTGAACAGGAAACAAGGGATGAGCCTCTATACCTGTTCAATAGACGTGGGTGGAGTGTGAACCGGGCGATAGTTTAGTCTATCTACTCCAATTGAAAAAATAAAAAATAAAAGAGGAAAAGAATGGAAATGAGTAAAAGATTGGAAAAGAGAAAGCTGGAAATCACATCCTGAACAGGAAACAAGGGATGAGCCTCTATACCTGTTCAATAGACGTGGGTGGAGTCTGAACCGGGTGATAGTTTAGTCTATCTACTCCAAGAGAAAAAAAAAAGAGGAAAAGAATGGAAATGAGTAAAAGATTGGAAAAGAGAAACCGGAAACCACATCCTAAACAGGAAACAAGGGATGAGCCACTTTAGCCGTTCAATAGACGTGGGTGGTGTGTGAACCGGGCGATAGTTCACATATAGTTATGTTTGTTTGAGCCCCGGTATGAGAGCGCGTGTGTATGTGTGTGTCTCGGCGTATTTCAATGGCTGTACAAATGTGCATCTGTGTCTGCGTTTCTATGAGAGACGTCACGAAGACAAATTTTCCTCCCAATTTTTCTCCCAGCTCCACAAAAATGCACCAATATACGAAGCCCTACATATTTTCAGTATTTTAAAAAATTAATCAGTTTCTCTGACGATCGCAAGAGCGTGAAACCCAGGGTCAGAAACTCACACCTATCTAACTGAAATAGGGTTGTTCCAACGCTAGAAATTCGTATAGAATAAAAAGTGTGAGAAGCCGTGAATGTTTTCTTTAAAGTGTATATTTATTGTTTTTGTAATTATATATGTTATGATACTTTAAGTGTCCATAATGGTATTTGTGATGCTACACGTGTTTCGAGTTTAAGATTGACTCTCTTCAGGCGAATAAATTTGTGGCTTTTCGTGTGAGTTCCTTTTATTTCTGATCGCAAGCTTGTTGCTTTATGAATAATAAGTAGAAAAATAGGAAAATAAATAAAATCAGTAAAACAAAATAAAATAAGATAAAATAAAATAATTAACATAATATATTACAGAAAATGGAAGACCTCTAACCTCGTTGTTACTAACTAAAATAACTCCTCCAAATCAAAACTGGCGATGACCAATATAGTGTAACAGTTTCATGTCCACGTACAAGATTATATTTTATGTCACATATATCGAACATACGACCATCTGACGCCTTACATGTCACCTGCCGAATCAAAGTGCTTTTAAAAAGCATAATTAACCCATAATTTAACAGGACCTCTACAGAAACTTCAAATTGCTAACACAAATATCCTTTTTAAATTGCAAAACAGTCGGCATTTTATTATTAGAGAATAAATAGCCGATCGCCTGCAATTAATCGGACACTGTTCAGTGGCATTTTAAATGTTTCCTAAAAATATAGTGACCCTCACGTCAACTCAACCCCATATGGCACTTGAGTGATCCAAAAGGTCACACTTCTACATAAATTTTCACACAGTAAAAAATTACTATGATATATAGTACAAACAGTCAGTCAAATGCCATACGTGATACACGGTTGGGCGATAATGTCTCGAAAGAGACATGACTGACTGGGCAGAAGATTATCCCGCAGTAGGTTGCCATTGCTTTCTGCGGTAGACTGGTTGTCGACCAAGGCTATAGAACCCAATCTGTACTGTTATTTGACTCATAACTAGAGGAAGAACATATGAATTATATTATTAAGTATTAATTAGAGGGGGAGCAGTTTATTACTTGATAGCAATAGAAAACCGATCCCCCACTTTATGCCCATTAGAAACTTTAATTGTCTTTCCAACTATTCAGTCAGTCAGTCAAATGCCTTACGTGATACACGCTTGGGCGATCATGTCTCGAAAGAGACATGACTGACTGAGCAGAATATTATACCGCAGTAGTTTGCCATTACTTTCTGCGGTAGACTGGTTGCTAGCCAAGGCTATAGAACCCAAACTATCATGATATTTAGCCCATAACTGGAAGGAAGGAACGGATTACTACCTTTTCACAAGGGTATTTGCGCGTAAGTGAATGCAGAGAATTCAAATATAATTCGAACTCAGTTCCCAGATTTTTCGTTCCAAGCCGATAACCAATGCACCACAACGCACATCCTTAGTACAGTACACAAGAAATAAATTTACCTAATAAAACACCCTGAGAATGGAAAAAAGTATAGACCGCATGTGATCAGAACAATAAAAAAAATTTGGCCATTTTTTATATTTTTTAACTCCTAAAATTTTCTTTTTCTCAGGAGTTACAGAATATAAAAACAATATATATATATATATATATATATATATATATATATATATATATATATATATAACCCAGAGGTAGAATCACCGACTGACGCCAATTTGGTCGGGTTTCAATCCTGGGTTAAAAGCAATTGGAGTCTAACCGTGCTGATGAGCTGCTATACAGTGAAACAGATCTCTCTGCGGATATATATATATATGTTCAGTTGGATTGGTGTGAGATTGTCTGACGATCGCAAAAACGTGAAACCAAGGGTCCAAACTCACACCAATCTAACTGAATATGTTAGCTCTATCACTGATATTGAGCGCATATATAATATATAAATAATATAATATATATAACAAATTGCATATATATATATATATATATATATATATATATATATATGCATTTTACATATATATATATATATATATATATATATCCGAGTAAATAAGGAACGAACAAAAATTTACAAAGTCTAACACATTATTTTAAAACAGTGACCGATATATAATATAGAGCTGTGAATATTTATTATAAATTATAGAACATTTACAAATTTTTTTATCTACTACAAAATGTACATTTTTTTCGACATTGAAATCACAATGTCTCATCAGGTGGTGTGGAAAGGAATGGAAAGCCTATTTTCTTATATTTGGCGAATTGTGTGTTGAATGTTGGTGGGGGTTAGTGATAAGGGAATAAGTCTTGTGAATTGTCCGTTTGAATTTTGAAAAGACGGATGATTAGGGAATATAGCTGATTAATGAAAGTGTCGGTAATTTTGTAGACAGATTTAACGTTAGAAAATGGGGTATAGCTTTATGGCCTCATGGCTAGACTTTATTCTTTGGGTTTAGTAGAGGAGGGAGTAAAAAAGTGTAAGGGTGGGGAGAAATAGGATTAAACTATCTTTAATGTTTATTTGTACAACTATAGAATATTTTTGTATTTAAACGGAGTTTTCATAATTAATCTAATTTTGTATATTTAACCTTAATTTTAAATTTAGTTAATCACTTTTTTTCTATAAAACTTTAAATTAGATCACAGTTTGTGGTGTGTAACAGGTAAAACTTGATGTAAGAGTAAAGGTTTATCGTGTCTAAGGGCCCTGCCTTTGGCTTTTGTATTTTTTAACATGATTGTAATATTAGTTCTTTAATGTGTTTGCAGTTTACTGTGGTTTCATGCCTCTGGTTTAAAAGTTTGTTGCTATTCATGTATTTAATGATTTCAGTTTTTTCTTGAAGACAAAGGAAACATGGTTCCTTTATTGATTTAGATGCTCTTATATACATACATACATACATACATATATATATATATATATATATATATATATATATAGCCAAGAACTTTTTTAAAAATATCTTTTATTAAATGTGGCAGAAAGGGAATATTTAATTATTTAAGGAAGTTAAACACAATCGTTAGGCCATGTGCGTTTTGTTTTTCTCGGCTATTCATATATACAGGGGAATGATGCATTATGGGTAGTCTGTTGCATTATGGGTAGTCTATTGCATTAGGGGTATTCTTTTGTATTATTTTAGCTGTTATTTTGGTTTGCGTTAACGCTTTCGAAGTCTATTTGTGCTCATTTTCTTTCCAGCCAGAGGAGAGAACTTTCTAAATACAAACCCTTATTGCATCATCATAGTTACTGTTAGGAAATTGTGTATTTTATGCTAAATAAATGCCGTCATTTTCTTTGAACATGCAACAACCTTTTCTCTCATTTTTTTTATTCAACAAACGGGGACTCACGGAATGGTGCCCCAACAAATGGTCACCCCCGAACACTACATCATTCTTCCCCCAACATCTTGCTCGACGTTGGCTCTCTCGAAATACAAGGTCCTGATATGTTGCCAAAAATGGATAGAATGCATCCCATTCCGCTCGCCGTATTTATCGCTTTCTTTCAGGCTAATGGTTTGAAAATACATTGCCCTTTAGAAAACTCATCAGGCCACTTTTGTTGGACATGCAATACAAGAGAGTAGTGTTTCAGTAAAGTCGTAGCGTCAACATCAACCCCGACAAAACAGAGAAAACCAAATAAAAGTCAATAATCAGATTTGAAATCGAACCAAAATAAGCTTAAGCTTTTGAAAAGATCAAAGAAAATTCTCGTCATTAATTCCCATTTGTGCGTTTTTTTACTGTGTTTAGGTCATCATTTATTGCTGCTACTAGAATAATACCCGTCAAAAATGTCAGGAAACGTTAGGCCAGAATAGGCATTTCTAAATAAGTAACCCGCTATAAGTTTCTTTTTTTTTATAGGCGCCTAAGCAATTAAGTGCTCTAAGTGAAACACGCTTGGGTGATCATGTCTAGAAAAAGGCATGACTGATTGAGTAGAAGAATTTCCTGTTGCATGTTGCCATTTATTTTTGCGGTAGACTGGTTGCCAACCAAGGCTATGGAACTCGTCCTGCTATTTAACCAGTACCTGGAAAGAGTAGAGATGGATTAATACATTTTGAAAGGTTATTTTCGAGTATGTGAAAGAAACGAATTCAACTGGAATTCGAACTAGCCTCTCCTGGTAACTTAAATGAACAAACCTGATCGCTTAAAGTAGATCTAAATCACTTTTGAAGTAAGTCTTCAGAATATTTCCTACAGACGTCACGACGGGTGTCTAATCAAGACTTTATGTTATAACCGCTAGAAAACGAGAAATAACCGCTGTGACACGAATCGGAAGTCATATGATTTTTTAACTTGAGTTTCTAGAATATCAAAACGCATTCTGGATGGTAACAAGTAAGAACATCCTTGTTGCTTCAGTACACAGGATACGAGTGAGGACGAAAATTTGAACCACGTTGGTTTTTCTGGAGGACCTGAAGCAGAATTCCACAGCGTTTAATTTCGTTGTTTTTTTTGTTTTGTTTTTTTTTTAGATTTTTCAGTGCTTCCTATCGATTGTTACTTAAACATTCTGATTATCAAAAAAAAAAAAATTGAAAAATTACAATATTTAAAAAAAATTTTTTTTTGGGGGGTCAGTTTCTCATACAATCATTTCTCATTTCAATCCAATCGCGTTGGGGGTCGCTTTGTTTATGTTAATTTCGCTTTTTTTCTTCTTTTTTTCTTTTTTCAGTGCAGTCCTATCGATTGTTACTTAAACATTCTGATTATCAAAAAAAAATTTGAAAAATTACAATATTTAAAAAAATTTTGGGGGGGGGGAGTGGTCAGTTTCTCATACAATCATTTCTCATTTCAATCCACTCGCGTTGGGGGTCGCTTTGTTTATGTTAATTTCGTTGTTTTTCTTTTTTTTTTTTCTTTTTTTACTTTTTTCAGTGCAGTTCTATCGATTGTTACTTAAACTTTCCGATTATCAAAGAAAAAAAAAATTGAAAATTTACAATATTCAAACAAATTTGTAGGGAGTCAGTTTCTCATACAACGTTATAGTAAATCGATCCTCCATTTTCAATCCACTCGCGTTGGGGGTCACTTTGTTTATGTTAATTTCGTTGTTTTTCTTTTCTTTTTTTTCTTTTTTTACTTTTTTCAGTGCAGTTCTATCGATTGTTACTTAAACTTTCCGATTATCAAAGAAAAAAAAAATTGAAAATTTACAATATTCAAACAAATTTGTAGGGAGTCAGTTTCTCATACAACGTTATAGTAAATCGATCCTCCATTTTCAATCCACTCGCGTTGGGGGTCGCTTTGTTTATGTTAATTTCGTTGTTTTTCTTTTTTTTTCCTTTTTTTCCTTTTTTTCAGCGCAGTTCTATCGATTGTTACTTAAATTTTCCGATTATAAAATAATTATGAAAAATTACAATATTTAAACAAATTTGAGTGGGGGGTCAGTTTCTCATACAACGTTAAAGTAAATTGATCCTCCATTTTAACCCACTATAAAGTTGTATGAGAAACTGTCCCCCACCCCTATAATATTTTTTGTCATTCGTAAAGTTTAAGGTGTAAAAAATAATATTGCACTGAAAAATGTCCAAAACATTTGATAATGAACAAATTTACAGGCGGCGGTAATGTCGTACCGGCGATTTTTTTTCAAAATGGAGGCTCGATTTACTATAACGTTGTATGAGAAACTAACCCCCCACCCAGAAAATGTTTAAATGTTGAGATTTTTCAAATTTTTTTTTCTTGTCAATCGTAAAGCTAAGTGGGTAATCGATCTTACTGAGCTGAAAAAAGTAAAAAAAAAAAAAAAAAAATGAAAAACAACGAAATTAAACGTGCTGGTTGTCTGCTTCAGGTTCGCCATTTTTCTTTTGTATAAAGAAAAAAAGAGAAAAAAGCCCAAAAATTTATCCTTCAAGTATAAAGGCAATGAAAACTCACGTTCTAAAAATTCAACAACACAAGTAATAACAACAACATCAGAATATTTTGGAATTTCATAAACAACAAGAAAAGTTTGCATGGGATACTGTTGCCATATCTGGTCAGACGCCCCTGCTGTTCGTCTCAGTGTTCTCGACAGGCTTCAAAAGCGAATCTGTAATGTTATTGGTCCTGATCTGGCATCTCGACTCCAGCCACTTTCTCATCGGCGGAATGTGGCTTCTTTCTGTCTTCACTACAAATATTTTCATGGCTTCTACTCCGAAGAACTTAGGTCGCTAGTGCCCTCTCCACAAGAATTTACTCGGGCAACCAGACTGGCATCAAGGTCCCACCCTTTTACAGTTAGATCAACCAAATGCAGGTGACAAGTCCACTCCATTAGATTCTTTTCTCGCTCTTCCCGCCTGTGGAACCCTCTTCCATATATTTACTTTCCTAACGGCTACAACCTCCAAGAACTTAAATGCAAAGCCAATTCCCATCTATTATCCACTTAACTCCAGCCTCTTCTACATCACCCCGTGTATCTTTTTCTTTTCTTTTTTTTCTTTTTCCTTCGTAACTGTCTTCGCGTCTTTGTTCACATCCTTCTCTTGCCCTTTCCCTTTCTCTCCATGTAGCTGGTTCATCTTTGTCTTCACTCTCCTCCTGCCTAAAACTTTAACTCTTTTATGTAGCCCCCTGCACTTCAGTGGCGGTACCGTCTTGCTTGGGGTGAAATGATTTAAAAAAGGAAAAAAGTTAATGGAACCAGTTCTGAAGAAAACAAACTTCTTCAAGTTCTTCAATACTCCACCAAATATCTGAATTTACATACAGTTTTGATAAGGAAATTAAATTTTTTGCGTATCTTCGAAGCTACGAAGAAATATTCAGAGTTGCGATTGGAAAGACGAGAGAAAACCGATACTTTTACTGGGAAATTTAGCACAGGTAAAATATAAAAAACAAAAAAAACTTTTACTTCGTACTACCTAATAATAAAAAAATACAGGAGAAATTTGTTTTGAAGAAACATATTTTAGCGACAAAAACACTTTATTTAATACTCTTTTAAAAATATATAAATCTAACGAAATAAAAGACGAAGACTTTGTCACATATGCTAGAATTTTTAAAAAGGTGTGTGAAAGAATCAGACTAAATGAAATGTGTCTGGATATGTTTAAAGATTTTTTTTTTTTTGTTCAAGGGTTAACGGCGTAGAAAGATGCCCAAATTGATGCGGGATAATTTTCTGCCCGGTCTTTCAAGACATGATCGCCCAAACGTGTATCACGTATAACACTTAACTGACTGACTGACTGACTGACTGACTGACTTAGATACCCATACCTAGCCATTACTAAGTGCAGATGAAGTTTTTGCAATGGATTGGTGCAAAAATATTAGCAGAAACTGGAGGTTTCTATAATATTTTTATATTATGATATAATTAAAACACTACGCCTCCTTGGTCTCACACTTTCAGCGGACCTCAAATGGAATGACTATATCGAATCCATTGCTAAATCCGCTGCTATGAAAGTCGGTTCTCTGTGTAGGGCCCGGAAGTTTTTTCCGTCTAAATCTATCCTGCACATATATAAATCTACCATCCGCCCGTGCATTGAATACTGCTGCCATATCTGGTCGGGTGCCCCTGCTATTCTCCTCGGGCATCTCGATAAGGTTCAGAGGAGGGTCTGTAATGTGATAGATACCGACTTGGCAGACCGCCTGCAGTCTCTCTCCCACCGGCGCGACATGGCTTCCCTGTGTCTCTTCTATAAATACTTTCACGGCTTCTGCTCCGATGAACTTAGATCACTGGTGCCCCCTAAATACGAATTTGAACGAGATACTAGATTAGCAACTAGATCCCACCCTTTTACAGTGAAACCGACAAAATGCAACCGTAACTTCTACTCCAACAGTTTCTTTCCTCACACTTCCCGACTGTGGAATTCTCTTCCACACGATTGCTTCCCCGACGGCTACAATCTCCAGGAGTTTAAATGTAAGGTCAATAGACACCTCCTAACACACTAATCTGCTCCCATTCTATCAAACACTCTTCCCATCTGCCCAACCCTCATCCTCGGTATCCTTACTCATCTGTCATCTTCCTCCTGACATTCCCTATGTCTAACCACTCCTTCTCTTTACCTTCCCCTATGTAGCCCCATGTGCAATAGTGGCAGTGGAAACCTATTTGGGCTCTTATGGAATCAGGAAGATCATTAATATATATCAGGAAGAGTGTAGGACCTAAGATGGAGCCTTGGGGGACACCGGAGTTTGTATGGTAGTTCTGAGAGGCATGTTCGTTTAATACCACCTTCATTGTGCGGTTAGAGAGGAATGACTGGATTAGTTCAAACAAATGTCCAGTTATACTATAGCTCCGCAGTTTACATAGAAGGCCAGCATGCCAAACTCTGTCGAACGCCTTAGATATATCCAATGCAACGGTTCGGGCTTCGCCATTTCTGTCGAGTGCCTGGTATATGTACTCGGTGATGGTCGTTAGCATATCAGCAGTAGACCTGGTGAAGCGGAAACCATATTGCTTGTCCGAGAGGAGCCTGTGTGCTGTGAGATGCTGAACCACCTCGGCGTTGATAATGGCTTCGAACACTTTGCCAAAGATCGGAAGAAGGCTGATAGGGCGGTAATTTGCAGGGTCAGAGGGTTCTCCAGTGTTTTTAAATATAGGAACTACAGAGGAAGATTTCCAACAGGCAGGAAAGCAGGAAGCAGATAGGCAGAGGTTGTAGAGCTTAGAAAGGACAGAGGAGAGTTCAGGGGGCACATTTCTTTAAGACTATGGTTGGGATTCCGTCACCACCGCTCGCTTTGTGAGGGTCAAGTTTTAAGATTATCTTAGAGACAAGCGAAGGTGTAATGTGGACATCATTCAGTTGTGCCTCGGTTCTAGGTGAGAAGTCGGGTGTAAAAACTCCAGATGAGTCCAGACTCGAATTGTTCGAGAATCTGCAGGCAAAACATTCAGCCTTATCTGCTGGGGAGGTGAGGACCTCAAATTTTTTGATTAGCGGGGGTATTGTGGACTTGCTCTTGTTAAGTACTCTTTTACAGAGTCGCCAGTAGTCTTTAGAGCCGAATTTAGAGCATGCTATGCGTTGCTTCATTCTGGCAGCAAACAACATCTTAGCTTCGTTAAGTATCCTTTTACACTTATTACGAGCTGAAGTGAAAAGGCGCCTGTTTTGGTCCTACGCGTAGTTACGATCGAGTCGGAAGAAATGATTCTCCGGTGGGCAATGGCAGCCGAGCAAGCGGGTGAGAACCATGGAGACGAATGAGATTTAAGCTGGAATTTCCTAGCAGGGATGAAGGCATCGATGCCAGCCTTAACCCAGGAGGAGACCTCGGATGCACATTCTTCGATGGGAAGACTAAAGACGTTGTTCCAAGGAATGTCACAGAGGAAGTCTCGGAACGAATCCCAGTCTGCTCTTTGATAGCAGTAGGATATTCTACTTGTCTGGGTTTCATGGGTCGGGCGGGAGTGGAGTGAAATATTGACGGACACTACAGTGTGGTCAGTGTTTCCAAGTGGGCAGAGTTGTCTGGTAGTGCAAGAGTCTGGGATAGAAGTGAAGCAGAGGTCTAGAAGTGAGTCCCTTCCGTTAGGGTTGTCGGAGAAACGCGTGGGGAAGTCCACTACTTGCGTAAGGGATTGGGTGATTGAAAAGTTCATGGTGTGGACACCAGCAGGATCAGTGACAGCGTTCTTCAGCCACTTGGTGTGGTGGGCGTTAAAGTCACCAAACACGAATACATGGGCAGAAATGAAATGTGGTTCTAAAAAAGCCTACCGGATATAAAGTGGGGGATCAATTCCATATTACAATCAATATATAAACTGACCCCTCACTTTGTGGTCAGAGCCGTTTCTATACATTTATATTCCTGAGATCCAAAAGCAAAAGGATGCATTCGAGAAACTGAGTAGAGTATTAAGAAACAGGACAATTTCGCTAGAAACTAGGAAGAGAGTACTGGATTGCTACGTGCTGTCCGTCCTTCAATATGGCAGTGAATGATGGACAATACCATCAGAGATGAAGGAAAACCTTGAAGCAATTGCAATGTGGTTCTACAGAAGGATGCTGCGAATATCATGGATCGAGCATGTGAGGAATGCTGAGGTCATAGAAATGATGGAAACAAAAAGAAAATTAATACTGAGCATCAGGAAGAGACAGCTGAAGTTCCTCGGACACGCAATGAGGAAGGAGGGCTTGGAGAATCTGATACTAACAGGCCAGATAGAGGGAAAAAGAGACAGGGGAAAGCAACGGATAACATATTTGAAGGGCCTGATCAGGTGGATGACGGAACGAGGATTGCATGGTGTAACAGGAGTAGGCGTGCTATGAGCCACCAGCGATAGGGAAACGTGGAAGGCCATGATCGTCTATGTCCTGAAGGGACAAGGCACATAGAAGAAGAGTTCATTTCAATGTAGATAGGACACCATAAAACATTCATATTTATTTATTTATTTACGCGTGCTTTGTGTGCTGCATATATATCTTTTTTTTTTAATTATTACATCTGAGTACGTTCGTCATTGATTATTCCATACGTTTGACTTTGTACCTTTGTACCTCATCTAAGGTACACTCAGAAAATTACAATTGTGCAGTTCGACGTGGTGCGATAGTTAGCAAGTTTTGCCTCGCTAGATCAATTTCGAATGTATAGTGAATTTGATCCTCACTGAATGCTCTATTCTATCGACCTTATGCCACATCTTAAGTAGGAAAATCATTTGAATATTCCGACGTGGCGTAATGGTTAGCAAGCTTGTCTTGGTAGGAAATCTAAGGTTGAATAGTGAGTTCGACCCTCACTGGATG
This sequence comes from Ascarosepion bandense, assembly GCA_037127315.1. Lineage (NCBI taxonomy): Eukaryota > Metazoa > Mollusca > Cephalopoda > Sepiida > Sepiidae > Ascarosepion > Ascarosepion bandense. Next base: position 1,747,220 of record JBBBDQ010000913.1, read on the forward strand.
CACCTATACTTTCGGCGCTGTATATCTAAGCTGCACTTGCCTGTTTCAAGAAACAGGATAATTTCGTTTGAAACAAAAGAAAGATTACTGAACTGCAATGTAATATAAATTCCCCTGTATTGTCCTTTTTTTTTTTTTTAGTGAAGTATTTGATGAAATTTTGTTTTAAATACAAGAATTTGTTTATATTTCTTAGATGTTGTAGTGTTTACAGTATTTAAATTATTTGGACTATTGTCCTCATCTTAATTGCCATTTGTACGATGTTTCGGCCATTGTACGCTCCGGCCTTCTTCAGGTCCAAGTAATTTCGAACCGAACCCTTTATTACAATCACTTGGGTAGATGAACTTCATTCTTTGCGTGAAGCCTCGATTGGAAGTCATGAGTTATCTCCCGCTAACCCTGCAAGTTACTTGTTCACCACTGCTGTAGCCTGGTATTGAACTCACAACTCTTTGAGTCAAGTCACAGGAACTAATCCATGTCTATATCCACTCAAAATTCAGTTGTTCTTGTCCTTAAGGAGACCTGGTCCAGCAGATATTATGGTAATAAAGGGTTCGGTTCGAAATTCCTGAAGAAGGCTGGAGCGTACAACTGCCGAGACGTCGTACAAATGGCAACAAAAATGAAGACAATAGTCGAATAATGTAATAACTGGAAATACAAGAAATATATTTTTTATATTTTATACTAAATTTCACCCAATGCAAGGTTCGAATACCCTTCAAGGTATATGATTGTTAAAATCGTTATAAGGAATGAGATGCGTAGTATGGACGCAAGTGAAGATGAAAGGAAATGAATTAGGAGGATAGATAACAATTGTCTTTTTACCTAAACAGATCGAGACCGAAGTGCTCAAGGAAGCAACCCTGAAGGAGTCTCGTTCAAAACGTATCAATTCTTCGGAAAGCGTCGTGTTGAATCTTTTTCTCGCATTTGAAATGAGTGAACGTTGTGTTGCAGTGGATTTCGACTCACCTACGCACAAATACCCTTGGAAAAGGTATTAATCCGGCTCTTCTCTCCAGTTATGGGTTAAATAATAGGACAGATTGGGTTCTAAAGCCTTAGTCGACAACCAGTCTACCACAGAAAGCAATGGCAACCTACTGCGGGATAATCTTCTGCCGAAAGTATGTATAGCGTATGGCACTTAATTGACTGACTGAATATAGTAGTTAGATACATGATTAAGACTTGTACTGGGCATAAAGTGGGGGGTCTGTTTTCTATTGTTATGAAGTGATAGACTGATCCCTTCTAATTAATACTTAATAATATAGCACATATCTTCTCCATCTAGCTATGAGTCAAATAACAAAACAGATTGGGTTCTATAGCCTTGGATAGCAACCAGTCTACCGCAGAAAGCAATGGCAACCTACTGCAGGATAACATTCTGCCCAGTCAGTCATGTCTCTTTCGAGACATGATCGTCCAAAGCGTGTATAGCGTATGGCACTTAACTGATTGACTGAGTAATTTGACTAGATGGTAAATAAACTCCGTGACTCTACAGTATTTTTGCTTAGATTTTGGAAGAACACGACCCCATTTATTTCCATATTCGGAAAGGTTGAATAATTTTACTCAAGCTTCTGATAAAAGATTTTTGACTATTTAAGATGCATTTTTACGGAGATTCGTAGCATGCGTGCTTCGGAAGAAAAGCAAACGAGACCATAATCCTATTAAAGTATAAACAAGTCGACAATCACCCATGTCGTGGTATGTGAGTCCCGTTGTTAAACCACACTGACGGATCAGTTGTTGTTTATTAGTCGTTAATCCATAATCAATACACGTTTATAAATTAACGATATTTATTTAGGCAAACGCTTGACACGCAAGATCCGCAAACCATTTGGGGTGAAGGGTTCGCAGAAATTTCTTGTCACGAGTCATTTCCTAATATCTAACCAAAGGATTTAACATTATAATTAATTTTAAATGTATTTTTAGATTTTTAAAAGAGTTCTTACTCAAGAAGATATTTGAGGAAACTCAGGTATATATATATATATATATATATATATATATATATATATATATATATATTTGTCATCCATATGCAAACCTGTTTGGCTGTATCACAGCTCATCAGTGTAGCTAGATATCTACTTGCTTCTGGCCGGAATATATATATATATATATATATATATATATATATATATATATATATATAGACAAAAAAACTTATCTTAGCCTACGCGGTTGGTCTTCTGAGATACTTTCTCAAGGAAAATGCAAGGATTTTATTTAACCTTGGTAAAGGTCGTTAGAGATCGAAACGCGTCGGCTAAGTTAAGTTTTCCTTCGGTCTGTATTTATTTTGTCCTTTTATAGACATACCCAATCTGGAATTTTTACACGTTCACACACACACACACACACACACACACACACACACACACACACACACATATATATATATATATATATATATATATATATATATATATATATATTTGGTGATATTTTTATTATAATTTTATAACAAAAAAGTGTTTACTGCACCAAAACAGTCGTGTTTCGGTACGATCTTATTCGCACCTCGTCAGGAAGTTCACTGTCTGACGAGGTGCTAATAAGATTGTACCGAAACGCCACTTTTCATGTGTTGCAGTAAACTATGTTTTTATTATAAACTAATAATAAAAATGTTACCATATATCATGCTATACTAAGTAGAGAGCACATTAATAAAGTAAATGACTACAAACATTGCACTGCCAACACATTAGCTTGTACTACTTCTATTATATATATATATATATATATATATATATTCGCAGATAGTCATGTTCGAATGTATCAGAGTTCATCAGCACGTTTAGACATCCTATTACTTTTAGCTAGGATTGAAACCCGACGAATTGACATCAGTCGAGGATTCTACCTCTGAGCGATGGGCGCTCAGTAGAGGAAGGTAGATTTTAACGTGTTATATATATATATATATATATATATATATATATATATATATATATATATATATATAACATATATATATATATAACATATATATATATATATATATATATATATATATATATATATATATATATATATATATATATATATATATATATATATATATATATATATATATATATATATATATATATATATTCATTAATATGTATGTGTGTGAGTGCATATGGAATATGTGTATGTATGTGTATATAGGTATATATGTATATATATGTGTGTGTGTGTGTGTGTGTGTGTGTGCATGTGTGTGTACACATGTATATTATGTGTATATGAATTTTTTGTATATAGGTGTGTACACACATATATATGTGTGTATGCGCATGTATATGTATATAAGTGTGTAATAATATATATGTGTGTATATATTTATATATATATATATGTATAATAGTGTGTAATAAATTGAATGTATGTGTGTGTATGTGTATATATGTATTCTTATTCGTAGAATTGTGTGTGTGTATATATATGTATGTATGTGTGTACTTCTATAGGTATGTATATAATAATTGTAATTTTTTTTTTTTTTTTTTTACCTAGTGTTGTCTTTATTTAGTCTAATTTCAAATGACCTAATTTTTTTAAAAATAATTTTATTTTAAATCCTATATCTTTTTATTCCCTTTTATTAATAATTATGCCTTTTTAAGTAAAGGCCTTTTTCTAATACTTCAACGTTTTGGGGAAATTAGGTTTTTGAATTTGTCCAGCGTCTGTAATATTTAAAAAAATTTTTTTCTTTAGTTTCTTTCTTTTACCCTCCCTTCCTTCTTTTATCTCTCTTACCACCTTTTTTCCGTATTGCCTAAACTACGTCGATTTAACGCGTCTGTCTGTTAATTTTTAGTTACATTCTTCCTTTTTTTTGCGAACCCAGACGATGTCATTTTTTTTTTTTTTTTTTTTCTTATTTATTTGATTTTATTCTATCTTTTTCTTTTTCTTTTTCGTTTTCTTTTTCTTTTTCTTTCCCTTTATTTTTATTTTTATTTTTTTATTTTATTTTATTTTATTTTATTATTTATTTTTTAATTTCTTTGCAATCTATTTAAAAAGGAAAAGTAGACTAATTTTTCTCCAGTTTCTGAAAGGTTTTTTCTGTTGCTGAGGTGATGTGTCGTCCCCCGTGGGGATCTTCATATCGAAATGGCTATTCAACATCTTTGAATTAATCCTTTTTTAATATATATATTTGCTCTGTAATATTTTATTACATGGAGCTCTCTTCCTGTATCATTTTTTAATATTAAAATAAATTTTAATATTAATTAGGATCGGGTTTTTTGGAATTTACCTTCCTGCTTTTTTCCCTTGGATTGAAGTATCTGAATTAAAATATATATATATATATATATATGGCTTGATGCCTAGTCACATTTTAATTTTTAATTTTATATATATATATATATATAAATTAAAATTAAAAAAGACATATCTAGACACAAAGCCATCCTGCTTTCTTTCATAACCCAAGTGTTAAATCTCTATGGTTACATCATTCCCATTTTTTTATTGAAGAATATTGACACACTAAAAGCATTTTCTCCAACTACCATTCCCTAATTTTCTAAATAACCATGAATTCTACATATATATTCAAAATAAATCTTTTTAACTAATAATTTGAACGTATTACCTGAAGAAGAACTGTATTGTTTTGAAACATGAACATTTTTTTGGAGTGATATAATACTTTTTTAAACGATTGTAATAATAAAATTGCAATATTCAGCTCTACCCTGTATTAAGAAATCTTTCTGAAAGTAAATGCTTGAACAGTAGGATTAATCTGTTATTTTACTCTCTTATAATATATATATATATATATATATATATATATATATATATATATATATATATATATATTGTAACTAAGTTGTTGAACTCGTAGTTTTATTTACCTTTTTGTTCATGCATTTACTTTTATAAAGAGTGCTCGATACAAATGTAGAGCGTTATACTGTAATGACCATTACAGTATATAAATATATATATATATATATCAAACAAACCTTTTACTTTTCCATGTTGGCTACACTTTTATGTAATTTGATAATTGTGCAATTGAGCAGCAAACTCTCTTTTATACACGTTTCGTTAAAAACAACTGAAATGATACTGTGGTTAATTTTATTTTAAATTTAATTTTTCAAAACAGTTTTTAATTGGAAAGCAACATTACAACATTCGGAAAAAAATCGTTGTTTTAAAAAACATCATCATCATCATCATCATCATTATTATTATCGTCATAACTTTCATAATTGCTATTATTATTATTATTATTATTCTCACCATCATCATTATCATCACCATCGTCATCATCACTGTTATTATTATCGTCCATATTATTATTATCATCATCATTATTATTACCGTCATCAATATTCTATCATCATCCTTAATAGCATCATCATTGTCATTATTATTATTATTATTATTATTATTATTATTATTATTATTATTATTATTATTATTATGTCATTTTTCATCATATTTCGATTTCTGCTTTGGTCTCACTACCAACCAAGTCTGCGGGGAGACCAAAGGCAGGTAGTGGCGTGTTGTTATGACTCCATTTCATGTTTTTCTATCTTCCCTATCATCCCCAGCATTACATAGATAACGTTTTCCTTAGTGTGTGGGCTGTACTTAATAAGACAATTTTTTGTATATCTCTTAAGCTGGGGTTTCCAGGGATTCTTTCAATGTGTTGTTTTGTTCCATTTTTTATCATTCCAAGTGCACCTACTATCACTGGCACAACTCTTGTTTTCAATTTCCACATTTTTTCTATTTCAATTTCCAGGTCTTTATATTTTGACAGTTTTTCAAATTCCTTGATTGCTATGTTACAATCCGCTGGACAAGCCATATCAATTAATAGACAAGTTTTCTCCTTCTGGTTTTTAACAATAATGTCTGGCCTGTTTGCTTCAATTTTTCTGTCTGTGTAGATGGTGTAATCCCATAGAATGGTTACATCTTCTATTTCTGTAACCGGTGCTGGGTGATGTTCATACCAGTGTTTGTTTACAGTTTTTCCATAATGTTTGCACATTGCCCAATGTAAATATTGCCCAACTCTATCGTGGCGATTTTTATATTCGTTTGGGGCAAGCACAGAACAGCCTGAGATTAGGTGGTCTATTGTTTCTTGGTGTTTATCACAAAACCTGCATTTTGGATCCATATTATTATGCATAATATTTGCCTGAAAGTTTCTCGTGAAAAGACTTTGGTCTTGTGCTGCAAGTATAAATCCTTCAGTTTCAGACTTTAATCCAGATGCACGTAACCATCGATGAGTATTAACTTTGTCAACATTGGATTTATTGGCACGTACTGGATATTGGCCATGCAGAGGTTTGTCTTGCCAGCGCTGTTTCATCTTTTCAAGAGCTTTATCTTTGGCTTTCATTTTCATATTTTTTGCCGCAATAGTTGGTTCTTGGCTACTGTTTTGCTTTTCTACAGAATCTACTAACTGTAAATCTTGTTTGTATTTACTGCCTTCTTTTATTATTGAATATTTTTTCTTTCTTTCTTCATGTTGCCTTACTAATTGTATCATCCAATCCTTTGTTGTTTCTATGTATGTTAGTAAGCCAATAGTTGTTGTCTTGTATGACAATTCCAGCTGAATAAGACCCCTTCCACCTTATTTACGGGGTATGTATAGACGGTCTACATCAGCCTTTGGATGATGCATCTTATGCTTAGAAAGAAGCTTTCTTGTTTTAGCATCCATTCGCCTGATGTCGTTTAGAGTCCAGTTTAAGATGTTGAAGCTATATTGGACAACTGGGATTGCAAGGCTATTAATGGCCATAACTCTATTCTGTGAATTCAATTCAGTTTTTAATATCATTCGTAGCCTTCTATAGTACTCTTTACGCACTATTTCTTTCATTTTTTTATGGTGAATGTTTTCGCTCTCATTTACACCTAGGTATTTATAAGCTTCTTCTGGTTTCAATTCTTTTATTGTTACAGCAGGGTCTAGGCTAATTGAGGATGTTTCTTGTATTGATCCACGTAAAACTGTAGCTTTAGCACATTTATTCAAATTAAATTTCATTCCAATATCTTCGCTGAAGCATTTTACAGTTTGCAGAAGACCTTCCAGCTCATTATCATTCTTAGCATATAACTTTAAGTCATCCATGTAAAATAGATGGCTTATTTTCTTTTGGCCTATTTTATAACCACATTCTGTCTTATTAAGTTGACTGGTTAGTGCTATTAATGATATGCAGAATAGTAAGGGAGATAAAGAATCACCTTGAAATATACCTCTTTTGATGTTTATTTCATCAGACTTATAGGTTATTATTATTATTATTATTATCATTATTATTATTATTATTATTATTATCAGCAACATTATTATTATTATTACAAATATCATTATTGATATCATCATCATTATTTTTCTTATCATCATTACTATTATTATCAACATTATTGTTATCATCACCACTATTATCGTCATTATCATCATTACCATTATTATCTTCATTGTTGTTATCATCATTATTGTCATCATCATAGTCATCATTACATTTATTATTATTATCAACATTAATATTATCATTATTTTATCATCATCATCATCATCATCATTATTATCATTACTATTATTATTATCATCATCATCATCATCGTCATCATTGCTATTATCATCATCACCATCACCATCATCGGCTCTTTGTCATACAACACTTATGTTAGTCGTATAAAGGGGAAGGCTATACAATTCGTTTCTCCAAAGAATTGAAATCATATCCTACAATGTTTGCAGCCAGTCGAACCGAGAGAGCTTCTTTGGCCAAAATAACAATAAACAAAGGTGGGCAAAGCTCATAGGTTAGGTTGAAATTCCTGCACCGTGGGCGGATGGGCTAGAAAGGAATTTCAGACACGAGACATATTCACCAATGATTAGCAGTGAACAACAAAAGTTTTAAAATATGTAGAACTGCATCATTAAAAAAAAATCTTTGTCGCTTTTAATATGTCATTCCGAAAGCGAAAAGAAGAAGGAATTTCAGTGAACACGATTATCGAATTAGTCGAAACGAATTAAGCGCCCCCAAATGACGAATAATCAGTTGGTTATTGTCCTGCGACCATTTTGACGGCTAACAGAGCGGAAACGTCCAAGAAACTAACCGGAGCAAAGTAATCGCTTTTCATGGCTGATATATTTTCGAGTTCTCCATGTCTTTTCGTGAGACTATCGAAAAGCTTTTCCCAAAACCGGAAACGGTTTTCCGATCAATGTTCTCCCTCCTTTTGATTAGCGACAATATTTACTTTAAAAAAAAGGTATAAAGAAAAAACCTTTAACTGAAACAATAGATTGACTGATTTTTATACGGCTTATGAACTCTGTCCAGGTTATTTAAAGCCAGAAAATATCTAATAACTTTATTTTTTTGGAGATAATAATTTCTTAGTGATACAAGTCTTTCTAATCAACTCATTTCGGGTGGAAGGAGAGGCGGATTCATACCATTCCCAAGGGTTTTTTTGCACTTAAGTATATATAACGAATCCAACGGGAATTGAAACCCTGATTAGCAATTCCTAACAACTATCCATTAAACAAAGCGCACATTCCATTTCACAATACCTGGTATTCCTAAGCGGTCGTTCATCTAGATACTGACTAGGTTGATTCACTTCTGAATAAAGGCATACAAATACAAATTTAAATGGTGAGTATAGAGAATAAAATTTCTGTTAATTTCTGTTTTACTCCGACCTATTTCATACGAATTAATGAAATTTGCTTTTATTCCGACTATTTCTTAATGGGTTTTGCTATTTACTCCGACCTATTTCATACGAATTAATGGATTTTACTTCTACTCCAACTATTTGTGAATAAATTTTGCTTTTTCTCCGACATATTTCCGACGAATTAATGGATTTTGCTTTTATTCTGACTATTTCTTAATAGATTTTGCTATTTACTCCGACCTATTTCCTACGAATTAATGAATTTTGGTTTTATTCCGACTATTTCTTAATGGATTTTGCTTTTTACACCGACCTATTCATACGAATTAATAGATTTTAATACTTCTACTCCAACTATTTCTTAATAGATTTTGCTTTTTACACTGACCTATTTCATACGAATTAATGGATTTTACTTCTACTCCAACGATTTCATAATGCATTTTGCTATTTACTCCGACCTATTTCATACGATTTAATGGAATTTGCTTTTATTCCGACTATTTCTTAATGGGTTTTGCTATTTACTCCGACCTATTTCATACGATTTAATGGAATTTGCTTTTATTCCGACTGAAATAGGTCGGAGTAAATACTAAAACCCATTAAGAAATAGTCGGAATAAAAAGCAAATTCCATTAAATCGTATGAAATAGATCGGAGTAAATAGCAAAACCCATTAAGAAATAGTCGGAATAAAAGCAAATTCCATTAAATCGTATGAAATAGGTCGGATAAATAGCAAAACCCATTAAGAAATAATGGGTTTTGCTATTTACTCCGACCTATTTCATACGATTTAATGGAATTTGCTTTTATTCCGACTATTTCTTAATGGGTTTTGCTATTTACTCCGATCTATTTCATACGATTTAATGGAATTTGCTTTTATTCCGACTATTTCTTAATGGGTTTTGCTATTTACTCCGACCTATTTCATACGATTTAATGGATTTTGCTTTTATTCCGACTATTTCTTAATGAGTTTTGCTATTTACTCCAACCTATTTCATACGATTTAATGGATTTTACTTCTACTCCAACTATTTCTTAATGGATTTTGCTTTTTCTCCGACATATTTCCTACGAATTAATAGATTTTACTTCTACACCAACAATGTCTTAATAGGTTTTGCTATTTACTCCGACCTATTTCCTACGAATTAATGGATCTTTCTTAAATTCGAAGTATTTCTTAACAGATTTTGCTTTTTCTCTGACCTATTTCCTACGAATTCTTTGATGTTATTTCGATTATTATTTTTTTTATTCCGACTATTTTTTTTTTTTTTTTTGCTTTTATTCCGATTATTTCTTAATGGATTTTGCTTTTTACTCCAACCTTTTTCTTACAAATTAATGAATTTTGCTTTTTCTCCGGTGTTAGGCCTAATTACTTCAGCCGTTATTTTTGGTAGATACCCGTGTTTTAGTAGAGCAAAGTAAAAGATCTTTGTTCGACAACGATCCTGACCCACGATAACGAGACTGAGGCAATACGTGAGATTTTGTAAGAATTTATGGATTTCTCTCTCGCTCGCTATCTATCTATCTATCTATCTATCTATCTATCTATCTATCTATCTATCTATCAGGCATTATATATATATATGTGTGTGTGTGTGTGTGTGTGTGTGTGTGTGTGTATTACGGTCATGTCACTTTGAATACACCGGTCCCCTCTCGATCACCGAAGTTAAGCGACGTTGAGCCTGGTTAGTAATTAGATGGGTGACCGCTTGGGAATACCAGGTGCTGTAAGCGTTTATTGACGGATGTGCGTTGTGGTGCGTTGGATGTCGGCACGGAATGAGAAACCAGAAAGCCGATTTCGAATTCCAGTTGAATTCGTTGCATTCACTAATGCACAAATACCACTTAGAAAGGTATTAATACGGCGCTTCTCCCTCCAGCTATGGGTTAAATAGCAGGACAGATTTGGTTCTACATACTTGGTTGGCAACTAGTTTAACGCAGAAAGTAATGGCAACCAAAATCGAAAGAGACATGGTCGCCCAAGCGTGTATCACGTATAGAACTTAATTCACTGATCACGACAAGAAAATGTTGTTAGAATCAAAGAATTCTGAATTAATCTATAATGTCAGTTACTCGTGCTACTAGATTGGCTTCTAGGTCCCACACTTTTACCGTTGAAATAGTTAAATGTTACATTTACAGTTTTACTCTATCAGTTTCTTTTTTTTAGCATTTCCTGCCTGTGGAACTCTCTTCCGTATACTTGTTTCCCTGATAGCTACAATCTCGAAATATTTAAATGCAACGTCTCTCTGTAACTCCCTGCGCAGCAGTGGCGGTCCCGCCTTGCTTGGGGTGAAATGATTAAACATTTTATCTATTACATTGTCACATAAATTTGTTTATTTTTGTAATTCTTTCTTTCTTCTTCTTCTTCTTCTATGTGCCGTCTGCTTTCAGGACGTAGGCGATCATAGCTTTCCACGTCTCCCTATCCCTTAGCACGCTTTCTCCTGTTACACCACCAAAACCCCGCTCTAGCCCATAAATCTAGAATATAAATATACAAAAACTAGCATGGTCACAAAATGAGGGATCAGTTTATACATTGATTATAATATAGATTTGATCCCCCACTTTATATCCACATTATAATTGCTTATAAACAGTTGGCATATATCTTCTTCTATGTGCGCTGTCCTTTCAGGATATAGGCGATCATGGCTTTCCACGTCTCCCTATCCCTGGTGGCTCCTAGCACGTTTCCTCCTGATACACCACGCAACCCCCGTTCTGTCATACACCCGCTCAGTCCCTTCAAATATGTTATCCGCTGCTTTCATTTGTCTCTTTTTCCCCTCTATGTGGCCTCACAGTATCAGGTTCTCTAAACTCTCCTTCCTCATTGCAATCCCAGAAACATTATTTGTCTCTTCCTGATGGACAATATTAATTTCCTTTTCATTTCCATCCTTTCCAAAACCTCATCTTTGCTCACATGCTCGATCCATAATATCCTCAGCTTCCTTCTGTAGAACCACATTTCAGTTGCTTCAAGTTTTCCCTTCATCTTTAAAGATATTGTCCAGCATTTACTGCCATATTGAAAAACTGACATCACATAGCAATCCAGTACTCTCTTCTTTGTTTCTAGTGAAATTTTCCTGTCTCTTAATACTCTACTCAGCTTCTGGAATGCATCCTTGTTTCTCAGGAATATAAATGTATAGAAACTGCACTGACCATAAAGTGAGGGATCAGTTTATATATCGATTGTAATATGGAATTGACCCCCCACTTTATATCCGGTAGGCTTTTTTAGAACCACATTTCAGTTGCTTCAAGTTTTTCCTTCAACTTTGTTGATATTGTCCAGCATTCACTGCCATATTGAAGAACAGACATCACATAGCAATCCAGTACTCTCTTCTTTGTTTCTAGTGAAATTTTCCTGTGCACTTAATACTTTACTCGGCTTCTGGAACGCGTTCCTCGCCATGTCACTTCACCTTCGGATCTCTGTGACGCACTTTCCGTCCTCTGCTACAGCACTTCCCAGGTATTTGAATTTTCGTACCTGCTTGATTTTAATACCCCCCACCTGTATTTGACATTTTGGGCTGCTTCTTTTGCTGATGACAATTTTAACCCCTACGTAGTTGTTGAACGGATGTGCGTTGTTGTGCAGTAGATATTGACTCGGAACGACTAAAAAGGGGTGCCGAGTTCGAATTCCAGTTGAATTCCTTGCATTCACTTACGCACAAATATATTTGGAAAGGTATTAATCCGTCTCTTCCCTCCAGTTATGGGTTAAATAATAAGACAGATTGGGTTCTTTAACCTTGGCTGGTAAAAGGTCTATCGCAAAAAGCGATAGTTAGAAACATGATTAAGGCTTATACTGGGCATAAAGTGGGGGATTTGTTTTCTATTGCTATAAAGTGATAAACTGATCCCTTCTAATTAATACTTAATAATATAATACATATTTTCTCCCTCTAGCTATGAGTCAAATAACAGGACAGATTGGGTTCTATAGCCTTGGATGGCAACCAGTCTACCGCAGAAAGCAATGTCAACCTACTGGGGGATAAACTTCTGCCCAGTCAGTCATGTCTCGAAAGAGACATGATCGCCCAAAGTGTCTATAGCGTATAGCACTTAATTGACTGACTGAATATAATAGTTAGAAACATGATTAAGGTTTATGCTGGGCATAAAGTGGGGGATCTGTTTTTTATTGTTATGAATTGATAAACTGACCCCCCTTTAATTACTACTTAATAAGGTAATACATATTTTTTCCCTCTAGCTATGAGTCAAATAACAGAACAGATTGGGTTCTATAACCTTGGATGGCAACCAGTCAACCGCAGAAAGCAATGGCAACCTACTGCGGGATAATCTTCTGCTCAGTCAGTCACGTCTCTTTCGAGACATGATCGCCCAAAGCGTGTCTCACGTATGACACATAACTGACTGGGTTGTTGAATGAAAAACTCCTCAAAGTATATGAAAGCGACAGAAAAATTTATATGAAAATAAATTACCTATTTTGCGTTTTCAAAATGGTCACCACAAAAAAAAAAACAAAAAACGAAAAAAAACATGTTTTCTAGAGTGACGATCCCTGGCTAACAGTAAGCTTTCCAATGAGAGGGAGGAGGAGCCCTGCCGGCAGTTAACTTAGGGCCTCCTCCGCGTAAGAAAGAAAGAAATAGAAGGTTGTGAATGGCTGTGCCTAAATGAATGTGACAGGAGTCGTATTATGTATCGATTAACGAGTTGTCCGCCCGACTTTGCTGGAGTGGAAATAAAAACTCGACAGCATTTCACGGCGGAGACAAGAAAAATCTGCTACCCGTTTAGGTTGCAGTGAATTGTTATTCATCAAACGTTCTGTTGACAAGCTGTAAGAGGGGCGAATGGATTAAAGACTCAGTTATATATATATATATATATATATATATATATATATATATATATGGTATTCTGCATTACCTGTCTGTTGTATGTTTGCATCTATCTATCAGGCCTGTCTGTCTTTCTAATAGATTTTCATCTCTCTCTCTATCAGTCTAACTCTCTCTCTCTCTCTCTCTCTATATATATATATATACAAAATTAATAGACAAAACTTGTCTATATTATTCAATGAAACCTGCATTAATGAAAAAATGCTGCCAAAATACACACAATATATTTATATAGGATGGTACAGCATCTGTCTGTTTATATATATATGCAATTTGTTTCAATATATATATATATATATATATATATATAGTCATCTGTAGTGCTATATCACAGCTCATCAGTACGGTTAGACATCCGATTGCTTTTAACCCAGGATTGAAACCCGACTGAATTGGCGTCAGTCAGCGATTCTACCTCTGAGCTATGGGCACTCGGTAGAAGGAGGGCGACATTTAACGTATGATGCATCATACGCCAGTGGCCAGAGTGCTCTAATTCATTACTGAATGAGCGATATATATATATATATATATATATATATATATATATATCCAAAAGGAAACGGCTTGTTGGTAAAATCCAGAAGGCGATCCTATTAATATAAATTGTTAAAAATTAAATATTAAAACAGAGGGCTCAATAAAATTAAAATTATTTATTTACAGAGCCAACTATGTGTATATGTTTTTACATATATAGAAATTCAAAATTTTGGTGAATGGAATTCGCTTCAACTGCGATCTTTATTATTATGGAAAATGCAAAGATTTGTTTGTGTGTGTGTGTGTGTGGGTAAAAACCCTTTTCTTCTTCCTTTTTTCTTTTTTCTTTTTTTCCTCCCTTTCTTTCCTTCTTCCTTCTCTTTTCTTATAGATAGGCTTTTCCTTTCCTTTTCTTTTGGTTACGCTTTTCATTTTCATTTTCTCATTGCAAATTTATTAAAAATAACCAGACATAATGTTCACAATTTATTTAATCTGACTTGCTTAAAAGTAAATTTGCTACCTAAATACACAAATATATATATATATATATATAAATTCATAGTATCACTACACAAAACCTTTCGTGTTTCGAAGCCAGCCCATTATGTTGTTGGCTTCTTCTTCAGGTGATCTTTCAGAAATGAGAATTATCTAGTTGAAAAGTCGGTTTATTTGTGTTTGGATTTTTTTGTGGGGGTGTTAGAGGGGTCGGTCTGTATTTTGAGTTCTGTTGACCTTTTTAAGGTCTTAGGGATAAGTGTTTGTTTGTGGCTGAGTTCAGGATAGGTTAATCTATTAATCTTGTGTAGTGATACTATGAATTCATAAAAACATTGTAACAACCATTACAGTATAAGGCTCTATATTTGTATCGAGCACTCTTTATAAAAGTAAATGCATGAACAAAAGGTCAATAAACCTACGAGTTCAACAACTTAGTTACAATATATATATACATATATATATATACATACATACATATATATATATATATATATATATATATATACATATATATATATATATATACATATATATATATATATATACATATATATATATATACATATATATATATATATATACATACATATATATATATATACATACATACATATATATATATATATATATATATATACATATATATATATATATATACATACATACATATATATATATATATATATATATATATATACATATATATATATATATATATATATATATACATACATATATATATATATATCTTACTTCACATATTTTATTTATTTATTTAGCATATTTTACTTTCTTTTATGATTATTATTAATTTTAGGGGGCGGTCTACGTTTTGGTTTTTAGTACGTTTATATTTAGCATTACTTCAACAGCCCCCCACTATATATAGAAAAATGGCGTCATATATAAAATATGGAACGTTTATTAATTAGAGTAGATAGATCTATCTATCGCCCGGTTCACACTCCACCCACGTCTATTGAACAGGTTAAGAGGCTCATCCCTTGTTCCCTGTTTAGGATGTGGTTTCCGGCTTTCTCTTTTCAAATCTTTTCACTCTTATGTAGCCCCTGCACATCAGTGGCTTTACCGCCTTGCTCGGGGTGATACGATTAAAAAAAAATTCTCACTGTCTAGTTTTATTAAAGCTTAATCTTTACATACACACATACATACATACATATATATTATTATTATAATTATTACTTTAGAACATGTTAAAAGTACTACAAAATTGTGCATTTTTTCGACATTAAAAGAACAATGTCTCATCAGGTATTTAATAATGATGGCAACCATCATTATTAAATACCAGATGAGGCATTGTTCTTTCAAGGTCAAAACAAAATGTACAATATTTTAGTAGTCTGTACATGTTCTAAAGAAATAATTAATAATAAATATTATTTGTTCTATTTTTATATATGTAAATCTCCCACCCGTCCCTGAATTGAATACTGCTGCCACATCTGGTCTGGTGCCCCTGCTATTCTCCTCGGGGTTCTTGACAAAATATAACGGAGAATGTGTAATGTGATCGATACCGACTTGGCTGGCCGCCTGCAGTCACTGTCTCACCGGCGTGATGTGACTTCTCTGTGCCTCTTCTATAAATACTTTCACGGCTTCTGCTCCGATGAACTTAGATCATTGGTGCCCCCAAGTTATGAATTTGCACGAGATACTAGATTAGCAACTAGGTCCCAACCTTTTAAAGTGAAACCGGTAAAATGAAACCGCAATTTCTACTCCAATAGCTTCTTTTCTCGCACTTCCAGCCTGTGGAATTCTCTTCCACATGCTTTCTTCCCCGACAGGTACAATCTCCAGGAGTTTAAATGTAAGGTCAATAGATACCTCCTAACACACTAACTCGCATCCATTTTCTCAAACACTCTTCCCATCTACCCAACCCTCATCCTCGGTATCCTTACCCTTCTATCACCCTCCTTCTGACATTTCCTATATCTAAACACTCTTTCTCATCACTTTCTCCTAAGTATCCCCCCTGCGCAATAGTGGCAGTGGAATATTGAGCATTTTTTTAATTTAATGTTTTGAACTTTACAATAATTTTCTTCGTTCCTTATATATATATATATATATATATATATATACATATATATATATATATATATATATATATATATATATATATATATATATATATGTAGACATATATATACAAAGATATATATATATATTTGTATATATATATATATATGTATACCTATATATCCAAAGATATATATATATATACAAAGATATATATATATATATATATATAATCATTATGATTATATAATGATTATATATATATAATCATTATATATATAATGATTATATATATATAATCATTAACCTGTTATTGGTCAGAACTGAATTGTACCAGTACACAGGTGTATTAAATTTTACTTAATGCCTATATAATTTACAGATTTTAAATCTTTTCATTCAGATTTCAGTCGGTTACGCAATCTTAGTTTCAACGTTTAATTATCTTCAAGTGTTTTATATGAATATAAACGCCTGAAGATGCCTGTCAATATATATATATATATATATTGGATATGCGTCTAGGGTAATCAGGGAGCTGAGTTTCAATGTTTTATGTGCTCGTTTATTTCCTTAAGTTTAAACGATCTTGGAAAAGTATGAATCCACCTGTTTTTCCTCGAACTATATGTTAATTATTAAAATCTGAATTAATAACTCATTTTTACCTAAAAAAAAATATTCTTATATTCTGAATATGTTTCCTGGCTTTAAATAACCTACAAAGTGTTGACAAACCGGAAAATAGAACCACTCAATTAAATAATACTCTTTAACTACAACGAGAGTGTCCAACATTCACTGTCACAGAGGAAATTAGCAGTTCAGTGCAGATGTTTTTGTTTGTTTCTTGGAGACTTTTCTTTCTTCTAGTAATATGTCGGACAAAGACAAAGAAAACGAACAAATCCATTAATATTTTAAGAATTGAAGAATTTTTTAATAATCAGTCCGACGTAATTTCTTATTAATGTAACCGTTAATTTTAATGGTTACCCTGATTTCTTTTTTTTTTCTTTTTTTTTTTGTGTGTGTGTTTCTTTCTTTCTTTCTTGGTCCTGGGTATGACGGTAAACTGCATCCAGCAGCAAGGCCTCTGAATGGGAGGTTGTGAGGAGCATGGAACCACCTTTTAATTGCTGTTGTTCCCAGGTCCACCCTGACCCGAAGAGGTAGCACCTATTAGGGTCCCAGCTATGGGTAAATAGTTAACCCCAAAACTGGGGTCAAAACACTATGAAAGTATAAAAATACACTTTTATAGAAGTGTATATATATATATATATATATATATAGAGAGAGAGAGAGAGAGAAAGAGAAAGAGAGAGAGACTTTTATAGAAAAATATACATTTTTAAAATGAAAAATATTACCAACAATACATTTTCTGAAGAAAAAATTATTACCATTACACGTTTTTAAAGAAAAGAAAATTATTGCCATCATACATTAAAAAGAAAAAAAAATATTATCAGCAATACATTTTTGAATACAAAATTAGAAGGCATCTTCAGTTTTCTATAATTAAAAAAAAAATTGAAACATTTTTCATCAAAATCTGACTAAATCAACTTTCTTGCTATAACCGAATATTTAAAAAAAATATCATTAAACTCTACCTTTTCGGGATTAAATAACCCACAGGGTTGTTGACATGCCGTTAAACAAAACTCAACCTCAAAACTTAAATTCTTTCTTATTTGTTTTTCTTTGATTTTCTAATCATCTGTGCTGTTCTAGGTGTTTCGAACATGTCTCTTCCTTTAAACGGGGAAGCTCACTGGTGCCCCCTATATACATATTTACTCGAGCCACAAGATTAGCAACCAGGTCCCATCCTTTTACTGTGAAACCAATAAATTGAAAACGCAAATTCTACTCCAACAGCTTCTTTTCTCGCACTTCCCGCCTGTGGAATTCTCTTCGATTTGTTTTCTCGACAGCTACAATTTCCAAGAATTTAAATGAAAAGTCAATAGTCATCTCCTATCTCACTTACCTGCATCCTCTCTCTGATGCTCATTTCTCCGTCCACTGCACTCTCATCAGTATTCTCAGCCTTCTCTTAACCACTTCCTGACACCCCCTATAACCTGTCACTCTTTCTCATAACTTTCCTCCTATGTTACCCCTGAAAAAAAGTGGTAATAAAATGCCTTGCTTGGGGCGATATGATTATAAAAAAAAATTCTATACTGTTATAATGTGGATATAAAGTGGGGGATCAGTTCTACATTATAATCAATATATAAACTGATCCCTCACTTCATTACCACAGTCATCTTTCTCTTACCCACTTCCTGACACGCCCTGTAACCTGTCATTTTTTCTCATAACTTTCCTCCAATGTAACCCCCTGCAAAAAAGTGGTAAGAAAATGCCTGGTATAAAAAAAAACAATAGAAATACACATCTTTTCCATTGAATTTTCATTTTCTTATCCGAATTATAAACAAAGTAATCTTTAAACGACTGGTCGATTTTTAAACTTTTGAATCCAATATTAATGCTTTAAACGTTATTTTATGGTTACCCGTGTTTGAGTAGATGCTCTGTTTGTTTTAGTGTTGTTTTATTCTACAGTGTACCAAACTCAACAGTTTGTTTGATGCCGACAAGAATTTTACAATAGATTCGTATGAATAGAATGTGCATTCTTTGTAAGAATTAATTTTGTAGATCAGGTTTCGTTGACGTATTTTGTAAGAGAGGATTTTGTCGCGTGCTACTAAATCGACATCTAGGCCCCACCTTTTTACCATTGAAATAATTAAATTTTAACAACTCTTCTACTCTAATCGATTCTTTTCTCGCACGTGCCACCTGCGGAACTCCTTCCCGTTTACTGGCTTCCCTGATAGCTACACAAATTCAAAGGCAACATTATTTGCTATCTTCCATCTCTTTGAACTCCATCCAAGTTTTAACTTTCCTTCGGCACCCACTGTACCCTGTCTTTTATTTTACAGTAACCCTAGGCGCACTGTTATCCTCTTGCTTGGGTTGAAATGATTAAAAAAAATACCTGGTAGTATTTTTACCTTCAAAAATGTATTGCTTGATTTTTTTTTCAAAACTTTATGGCTGGAATTTTTACTATAAAAATCTATTTTTATGTTGTCATTGACCCCAGTTTGGGGGTTAACTATTTGCCAATTGCTGGGACCCTAACAGATGCTAATACAGTGGGTTAGAGTAGACGGCGGAAACAAGTGCAATTAAGATTTCGTTCTACATTTCTTAATATCTTCCGATCAGAGGTCTTACTGCCAGATTCTGTTAAACGTCTTATCCAGAACCGGACTATTTTTTATTATTAAGTATCGTGAATACACAGACCGGTATGTACTATTTTTTATATATTTTTAAAATAAATAAAAAAAAAACAGGGTGTATACTCAAAACTTGTATCCATAAAAAAACGTTCGGAGTCATAAAAAATAATGTTGCATGAAAAATATTAAGAAATCCATCATTTCTTTCACCAATCCACACACACACACACACACACACACACACACACACAGATATATATATATAGTGAAATGAATTAGAGCGCTCTAGCTATTGGACGCGTATAATGATATGCGCTAAAAAGTCTGCATAATTCCACCGAACGCCCATAGCCCAGGGGTAGAGCCACCGACTGACGCCATTTCGGTCGGGTTTCAATCCTGGGTAAAAAAGCAATCGGTGTCTAACCGTACTGATGAGCTATGATACGGCGAAACAGATCGGTCTGCGGATGCCAATATATATATATTTTAGAACATGTACAGAATTTTTTTTATATATCCACTACAAATCGTACATTTCTTTCAACATTGAAACTTCAATGTCTCATCAGGCGGTGTGGACAGGAATGGAAAGCCTCTTTTCTTATATTTGGTCAGCAGTGTGTGGGATGTTGGTGGGGGTTAGTGATAAGGGAACAAGTCTTGTGGATTGACCGTTAGAATTTTGAAGAGAGTGGTGTGGGTAGTGAATATGGTTGATTAGTCTGTGAGTTTTGTAGACAGATTTAACATTAGCAGTTATAATGTAAGTTTTTATTATCTTGCGACTAGACTATATCCTTTGGATTTCTTAGAGGAGCAGGTAAGGAGTGGGATGCTTTTTTTATTTAATTACTTAGTTTTTGGTCATAAAAATTAAGATCAGTACACAGTTGTATTAATACAATTATATTGTAGACTTTCTGAATATTCTTCATTTCTAATCAAGTTATTACGCGACTGTGGGGTATCATCAGGCTATTTGCAATAACTGATTTTACAGTTTTATTCTGTTTTGTTTTTTTGAGAACGCTCACACTAAGGGGGATTTTTTTAGAACGCTCACGTAATAAAACTATGGGCCTTCAAGATTTTTATTCCTCCTGCGTAACTCCTGAAATCATCCCCGTAGTGTCTGGTCACGAGTAGATGTCTAGGTTTTGACTTCAATTTCTAATCAGTGATAGATAGATAGATAGATAGATAGATAAGCGCCGCTTAGATGTGGCACAAGGCTGAAAGTATGGAACATTCAGTGAGGATTGAACTCACTACTCAGTTGTAATTGGTTCTAGCGAGACAAGCTTGCTAACCGTTACAGCCAACCGAGGTGCCCCAGATAGATAGATATTAACAGACTTAGATAGATAGATAGATAGATAGATAGATAGATAGATAGATAGATAGATAGATAGATAAGAACAGAATGGGATATATATATATATATATATATATATATATATATATATAGAGAGAGAGAGAGAGAGAGAGAGAGAGAGAGAGAGAGAGAAGATAGATAGATAGATAGATAGGAACAGAATGGGATAGATAGATAGATAGATAGATAGATAGATAGAGAATGAGATAGATAAATAGATAGAGAGAGAATGAGATAGATAGATAGATAGATAGATAGATAGATAGGTAGAGAATGAGATAGATAGATAGATAGATAGATAGATAGATAGATAGATAGATAATTAGATAGACAGAGAATGAGATAGATAAATAGATAGATAGTGAATTAGATAGATAGAAAGAGAATGAGATAGATAGATAGATAGATAGATAGATAGATAGATAGATAGAAAGAAAGAGAATGAGATAGATAGATAGATAGATAGATAGAAAGAAAGAAAGAAAGAAAGAAAGAGAATGAGATAGATAGATAGATAGATAGATAGATAGATAGAAAGAAAGAAAGAAAGAGAATGAGATAGATAGAAAGAGAATGGGATAGATAGATAGATAGATAGATAGATAGATAGATAGATAGATAGATAGAAAGAGAATAGATGAGATAGATAGATAGATAGATAGATAGATAGATAGAAAGAAAGAAAGAAAGAAAGAGAATAGATAGATAGATAGATAGATAGATAGATAGATAGATAGATAGATAGATAGATAGATAGATTTGTGTGTGTGTGTGTGTGTGAGTTTTTTTTTTCTTTTACAGCCACACACTCGATATGATCTACTCGTGACCAGACACTACGAGGATGGTTTCAAGAGTTCCGCAGTGGGAATACAAGCCTTGAAGGTCAAGTTGTTAGAGGACGTCCGTCTGCAATTGACAATCAACATTTGGAGACACTAGTCGAAAAAAACTCCCGTCAAAGTCTCAGAGAAATGTCTCAGATAAGTCAAAGAAGGAAAGATATCTGGTTGGCCGAAAGGAGAATAAAATTTAAAAAGAAATGCAAAAAGAGATAGTAAGAACGATTTGCGATGTGGTGCAGTGGATATCGACTCGGAACGAGGACTCGGAGAGCCGAGCTCGAATTCCAGTTAAATACCTTGCATTACACTTACAAGCAAATACCGTTGGGAAAGGTAGTAATCCGTCTCTTCCCTCCAGTTATGGGTTAAATAACAGGACAGATTGGGTTCTATAGCCTTGGCTGGCATCCAGTCTACCGCAGAAAGTAATGGCAACCTACTGCGGAATAATCATCTACCCGGTCAGTCATGTCTCTTTTGAGACATGATCGCCCAAGCGTGTATCACGTATGGCACTTAACTGACTCACAATAAAAAATCATGCAATGTATTTCAAAGACGAGTTACACACAATCTCTGCCTATCGACACTAAATCATAACGACCATTTTCTAATCAGTATGAATATTCGAAGAAAGTAATGTCTTCGTCAAATGATCCGAAATATACTGAATGATTTTCTTTCGAAAGATTCAAAGTTAGGGATAAAAACAATTTTCCTTTTAATCTTAAGAATTAATATAATTTTTTAAAGCAATTGTTTTATTTTTTTATTTTTCTTCGTTTTTATTTATGTATTTATTGAGTTTGTTTTTGATTTTTCTTTCTTTTCCGAGGCAGTAGGTGGGGGTACGAATCGACAAATAGGTTCACTACTTACAAGAACAAAGGCCGCTTTTTTGTCTTGAAATGGGAGAGAGAGAGAGAGAGAGAAAGAAAGAGAGAGAGAGTGAGAGAGAGAGAGAGAGAGAGAGAGCGTATTCGCTTTTTTTTTTCTCTCGATTATTTCCCTGTTTAGTTAACCATTATTTATAGTTCATAAACATTTCGGTATTTTGATGTAAGCTTTTCTTTTTCGGGAAATCAAAGAATAATTTGTTTCTTTCTACTTTTCTTTTTTTTATTAATTCTATCTGCTTTTGTTTCTTTTATAATTTTCTTTCTCTTATGTTGATTCCTCTCTTTCCTTTTCTTTCTTTCTCTTATGTTGATTCCTCTCTTTCCTTTTCTTTCTTTCTCTTATGTTGATTCCTCTCTTTCCTTTTCTTTCTTTCTTTCTCTTATGTTGATTCATCTTTTTCCTTTTCTTTCTTTCTTTCTCTTATGTTGATTCCTCTCTTTCCTTTTCTTTCTTTCTTTCTCTTATGTTGATTCATCTTTTTCCTTTTCTTTCTTTCTTTCTCTTATGTTGATTCCTCACTTTCCTTTTCTTTCTTTCTCTTATGTTGATTCCTCTCTTTCCTTTTCTTTCTTTCTCTTATGTTGATTCCTCTCTTTCACTTTCTTTCTTTCTTTCTTTCTCTTATGTTGATTCCTCTCTTTCACTTTCTTTCTTTCTCTTATGTTGATTCCTCTCTTTCCTTTTCTTTCTTTCTCTTATGTTGATTCCTCTCTTTCCTTTTCTTTCTTTCTCTTATGTTGATTCCTCTCTTTCCTTTTCTTTCTTTCTCTTATGTTGATTCATCACTTTCCTTTTCTTTCTTTCTCTTATGTTGATTCCTTTCTTTCCTTTCCTTTCTTCTTTCTGTCTTTTTTTAGCTTTCTTTCTTCCTTTTCTTTTCTTTGTTTTTTTTTATTCTTGCTTTCATTCTTTTCCCTCTCATTTCTTTTTTCTTTTCGTCTTTTCTTAAACACTTTCTTTATTTTTTGTTATTTCTCTTTCTTTGCTTTTATTCATTCTTTTTGCCGTTTCTTTTACTCTTTCTTTTCGTCCTTTTTTTATATTCTTTCTTTGTTTTTTCTGTTTTATTTTGTTTTTCTATTTTTGCCTTTTTCTTTTTTTTTTTTTCATGTTTCTTTCTGCTATTTCTTTCATATTTCATTTCTGGTTTTCCTTTCATTTTTGCATTTTTAATTAATTTCTGTCTTTTTCTCTCATTCATTCTTTTAATTATCTTTTTTAAACCTTTTCTGGATTTTCCATTTTATTTTTCCTTTCCCTAATATTTCGCTGTTTTAAGTTTTCTTTCAGGTTTCTTTTTTTTCATTTTTCTTTCTTTCTTTCTTACTTTCTTTCTTTCTTTCTCCTTTTCACTTCTTTGTTTCTTCTTTACATTTTTTTATTTTACTGTTTTAAGTTTTCTTTCATTTTTCTTTCTTTCATTTTCGTTTCTTTCTTTCTTTCTTTCTTTCTTTCTTTCTTTCTGGCTCCTTTTCACTTCTTTGTTTCCTCTTTTCATTTTTTTCTTTCTTTCTTTCGACCGTAATCACTTTCGCTTCTTTGTCTCTACCTTAATTTCTTTCTTTCTTTCTTTCTTTCTTTCTTTCTTTCTTTCTTTATTTCTTGTTTGTTTTATTAAATTCTCCTTTTCTTTTCGTTTTTTACTTTTCTTTTCTTTGCTTTACTTTCTTTCTTCACTTTTCCTTTTTATTTATTTCTTTTTTTTTCGTTTTTTATCTTTTCTGTTTTTTCTTTCTTTTTTGCATTTATCTTCTTTTATTTTTTTCTTTCTTTTTGGTATTTCTTTCTTTCTTGTATCTACTTTTTAAATTCTTTTATTATCTTGTTTTTGTTCTTTTCTTTCAATTTCTTTCTTTTTACTTTTTTTCGCACAACCAACCAAGTCTGCATGAAGACCTAAGACACGTCGTGGTGTGTCTTTATAGATCCATTTCATATTTTTTCATATCTCCCTAACATTCCTAGCGTTACATAGACTAAGTTCTCCTTAGTGTTTGGGCTGTACTTAACAAGACAATTTTTTGTATATCTCTGAAGCTGGGGTTTCCAGGGATTCTCACAATGTGTTGTTTTGTTCCATTTTTTATCATTCCAAGTGCACCCACTATCACCGGTACGATATTTGTTTTCAATTTCCACATTTTTTCTATTTCAATTTCTAGGCCTTTATATTTTGACAGTTTTTCGAATTCCTTGGTTGCTATGTTACAATCCGCTGGACAAGCTATATTAATTAATAAGCATTTTATTAGTTATTTATGTTTTTTTGTTTTTCCTTCCCTAATAGGAATAGATAAGGTCACCTAATTTCCAGTACACACTCCACCCTGTTTTTTTGTTTTTTTGGTTTTTTTTATCAGGAATTAACCGGTTGTTCGTTGTGGTAGAGTGGATATGGACTCGGAACGAGAAATCGGAGAGCCGACTTTGAATTCCTTGCATTCACTTTCCCGCAAATACCTTTGGGAAAGGTATTAATCCGTTTCTTCCTTACCGTAGAAAGCAAAAGCAAACTACTGCAAATTTTCTGTATAATCAGTTTTGTCTCTTTTGATACATGATCGACCAAAGCGTGTATCACGTATGGCATTTAACTGAGGTTTCTCCCTTGTTTGCTTTTTCGGTTTGCGTTTCATGTTCCTTTTAAAATCTACTTCAACTCTTCCTTCTAACCTCTCCGTATTAACTCTGAATTTTTATTTGCTATTTATTTATTTATTGCTCTTTAATAGGAGTAGATATGTTCGCCTCTCGTTCGCTTCACACTCCTCCCTAGTATTCTGAACAAGAATTGAGGTTTATCCTTTGTTTCACGTTTAGCATTGGGTTTTTGGTCCTTTTTAAAGGCTACGTCAACTCTGTGCTTCTAATATCTCCGCCTAAACTTTACAATTTGTTTTTACTATTTTTTTCCTCGTTAGAAGAAAATAAGTTCCCCTATCGTCCGGTTCATACTCTTCCTTTATCTTTTGAACAGGAATAGAAGGTTTATCCTTTGTTCCCAGTTTAGCATTGGGTTTTTGGTCCTTTTTAAAGGCTACGTCACCTCTGTACTTCTAATATCTCCGCCTAAACTTTAAAATTTGTTTTTCCTATTTTTTTCCTCGGTAGAAGATAGATTCCTCTATCGTCCGGTTCACACTCTTCCTTTATCTTTTGAACAGGAATAGAAGGTTTATCCATTATTTCCTGTTTAGAATTGGGTTTTCGATTCCTTCTAAAGTGTTCTCATTGCAAGATCTAAATTTATTTATAAATGGAACTTTATATGTGTGTGTATGTGTGTATATGTGTGTGTGTGTCCGTTACCTATAGACTCCGAAACGGCTGAACCGATTTTCTTGAAAATTTACACAGTTCTACTATAAGCGTCTGCGAGTGTTCTTAGCTAGGTTTCGTGTCGAGGTACCCCCGATAAATATCGAAAATCGATAATCGAAAAAATCGGCTTAGAGAAGGAGTGATCCGATTTTAATCAAATTTGATACACTCATAGACAAAGACATAAGAAACGATATTAAAAAATTTCAAGGTTGCAGTTCTTGCAATAGTGCAGAAAATCGATAATATATACCGGGTTTGATCAAAATCAGTTTTTCCGCCCTTTTATTTTAGTTTTTGCTTCGGGTTTGGCTCTAAGTAGGTATAATTGTAGTTCTTAGTCTCAGTCATGATACCATTTACTCAGAGGACTTATTTAGCCTTCAAAATTCAGTTTACAACGAAAAAAACTTATTTGATATCGATACCAGGAAATCAAAATTTGACTTACATCCATTCATTTTTCTTTCAGTCTACGGTTTCCCTTTAACTGGAAACAACTATTGCTTTTCAGTCTTTCGTGCCAACGTCCAAAGAGTCTGAGCTCCAGGACCATGGATTAGCTTTAAAGCTTTCATTACACCCGAGCAACGCCGGTCTATACTGCTAATGAAAATATAAATAAAGAACTCATTTAAATATATTATTTTATTATAAAATATATTTAATTTAAATATGGCAGTTACACAGATTACTACAAAGAGTCACGCATTTTAGCATGTGCTATTTTCCTGTTACCCAAGGTTTGTTACCAGACAGAAAGAAACTTTACCCATCTTGATGCAGATATCCATTTCAATTTCATTCAAATTTCATGCGCATGTGCATGTATATTTTCATTTAATGTCAGGACTAAAAACATTTCTAGAAAATTCAAAATATTTAAAAAATTTAATATAATATAAAATATTTTAAAAATATATTTTTTTTGTTATCGAATAGATGAACTTAGCTCACTGGTGCCCCTATATATGAATTTACTCGAGTCACAAGATTAGCAACTATGTCCCACACTTTTACCGTAAAACCAATAAATTGCAAACGCAAAACCTACTCGACCAGCTTCTTTTCTCGCACATCTCGCCTGTGGAAATCTCTTACGTTTACTTGCTTCCCCGACAGCTACAATCTCCAAGATTTTAATAGTCATCTCCTATCTCACTAACCTGCATCCTCTCTCTGATTCTTCTTTCTCCGTCCACTCCACTCTCATCAGTATTCACATCCTTCTCTTACCCGCTTCCTCACACCCCCTGTAACCTCTTACCCTTTCTCATAACTTTCCTCCTATGTAATCCCCAGCAAAACAGTGGCAGTAAAATGCCTAGCTTGGGTCGATATGATTATTAAAAAAAATAATAATAATTTCCGAAAAGATTACTAAAATCTCACAATTGTTATTTCTGCCGAGGTTCTCGACAAAATCCAGAATCTGCAATGTAATCAACCCTGGCATGGCATCTCGACTTCAGTTACTTTATCACCGACGTGATCTGACTTCCCTCTGGCTTTGTTTTTTCTACAAATATTTTCATGGCAACTGCTCTGACGAGCGGTTTTCCCTAGTGTTCTGACCACATGAATTCAAGCTTTTACCGTTGAAATAGTTAAATATAACCACCTCCTTTACTCTAACATTTTCTTTTCTCGTACTTCCAGCCTGTGGAACTTCCTGATATTCACCTGCTTCCCTGATAGCTACAATCCCCCAAAAATTTAAAGGCAACGTCAACTGACATCTTGTATTTCCTTGAATCCCAGACATATTTCTTCGACACCTGCTGTATCTTGTCTTTTGTCTCTGTCTTTTTGCATTTTTAATTAATTTCTGTCTTTTTCTCTCATTCATTTTTTTTTTTTTACCTTTCTTCTTTAAACTTTTTCTGGATTTCCTAATTTTATTTTTCCTTTTCATAACATTGAACAGGTGAAGAGGTTCATCCCTTGTTCCCTGTTTAGGATGTGGTTTCCGGCTTTCTCTTTTCCAATCTTTTCACTTTTCTTTCTTTTTTTTTTTTTTCAATTGGAGTAGATAGACTGAACTATCGCCCGGTTCACACTCCACCCACGTCTATTGAACAGGTGAAGAAGCTCATCCCTTGTTCCCTGTTTAGGATGTGGTTTCCGGCTTTCCCTTTTCCAATCTTTTCACTCTTACGTAGACCCCAGTACACCAGTGGCCTTACCGCCTTGCCCGGGGTGATATGATTAAAAAAATAAAAAAATAACATTTTGTTGTTTTTAGTTTTTTTTTCATTTTTCTTTCTTTCTTACTTTTTTCTTGTCTGTTTTATAATATTCTTCTTTTCTTATCTTTTTTGACTTTCATTCTTTCTTTTTTTATTGTTTTGCTTCACTTTCTTTCTTCACTTTTTCTTTTTTTTTATTTATTTCTTTTCTTTTGATTTTTTATCTTTTCTATTTTTCTTTCTTTTTTGCATTTGTCTTTTTTTTTTCTTTATTTCTTTCTTTCCTTCTTTCTTATTTGTATTTCTTTCTTGTATCTATTTTTTTCATTTCTTTAATTATTTCTTTCTTTCTTTTCTTTTAATTTCTTTCTTTTTACTTGTATTTCTTTATCTACTGTCTATTTTCTTGATCTTATCTCTTTTGTATTTATTAAACCTCTCCGCACTACTGACGGTCCCGCCTTGCTTGGAGTGAAATGATAAAAAAAAAAAGTATTTGCATATAAGTGAATATAACGAACCCAAATGGAATTGGAAATTTGCTTTCTGATTAAAAATTCCAAGCTATTATAAATTACAAAATACGCACATGTAAAATTACGCATGGTATTCTCAAGCGAATGTGTGTTGTGGTGCAGTGGATATCGGCTCGGAACGAAAAATCGGGGAGCCGAGTTCGAATTCTAGTTGAATTCCTTGCATTCACTTATGCGCAAATACCCTTGAGAAAGGTATCAATCCGTCTCTTCCTCCAGTTATGGGTTAAATAACTGGACAGATTGGGTCCTATAGCCTTGGTTGGCAATTAGTTTACCGCGGAAAAGAATGGCAACCTACTGCGGGATAATCTTCTGCCCAGTCAGTCATGTCACTTTCGAGACATGACCGCCTAAGCGTGTATCACGTATGGCATTTAACTGACTGATTCCCAAGTGGTCACCCGTCTAGGAATCAGCCAGGCTCGACCTTGCTTAACCTTGATGCTCATGTATATATATATATATATATATATATATATATATATATATATATATATTAATCAAAGGCAGACATTGTGTGAGGCATAGAATCGCATCCCTTATTTTAGTAACATGCATTAACTTCAACTTGTGTTCAACTTGATGTTTTTTCTGTATTACTATTTTTAATATTATTATCATTATTATTATTATTAAGATAACTAGACTCTCTCTCTCTCCTATAACTCATTCTCTCTCTCTCTCTCTCTCTCTCTCTCTCTCTCTCTCTGTCTTTGTATTTTCTGCCCTGTCTTTAGCAATCTGTATATTTCCATTTCACACTTTAGAACATCGCACTGCGACAAGGATATTTACTTTTAACGGCCATTTCGAGAAGAGGGTTCGTCAGGTTCAGTTTTTTTTTTAAAAGGCAAATTCATAATCTTCGCTTCAACGAACTTAGCCATTCAAAATAAAATGCAACATCATTAGTCGAATTCGAATTCAAACCAGTCTCTTGAGTGTGCGCATGCGCACGTCCACCATTAAGCATAATTTTCATCCTTGAAGTCCGTATACAGTCATAAACATTTTTCATGAGTTTCAATGTATTTCTATAACGAGAACTTGTACGACTCCAGTGGCTTTAACATTATCCGTATATATTAAACTTATCAAAAGTAATTTCACATGTTTTTTGTGCCGTGTCCCTTCTGAACGTAGGCGATCATGGCCTTCTACATCTCTCTCTTTCTTGTAGTTCTTAACACCCTTTCTCTTGTTAGTCCTCCCAGACTCTGCTCTGCCATTCATTTGCTCAAGTTCATCAAGTATGTCGTTTCCTACATGTTCGGTTCATGCTATCCTCAACATCCTTCTGTAGAACCACATTTCAGTTGCTTCTAGTCTTTCTTCATCTATGATATGTCCAGAAACTAGCATCCCCATAATTCCATTTCATAAAGACAATTATATTTCCTCCCAAACAAATTGTTTTTCAGCGTTTATTTTCTCCTCTCTATACCGCG
The DNA here is from genome assembly GCA_037127315.1 of Ascarosepion bandense. NCBI lineage: Eukaryota > Metazoa > Mollusca > Cephalopoda > Sepiida > Sepiidae > Ascarosepion > Ascarosepion bandense. The sequence continues at coordinate 1,777,872 of JBBBDQ010000913.1, forward strand.
TAAATAATGGACTATTCTGTTTTGATTGCATAAAATTGGAATATGCTACGTGGTTTCGGTAAGAAATGAATGAATGAATGAATGAATGGCTGTTTCAGTGAAATAGAAAAGTTATCAATTTTATATCTTTTTATTTTGTTTCTGGGTATGACAATAAACTGCATCCGGCAGCAAGGCCTCTGAATTGGATGTTGTGAGGAGCATGGAACCACCTCTTAATTGCTGTTGTTCCCAGGTCCACCCTGACCTTGGGTGGTAGCACCTGTTAGGGACCCTGCTATGGGCAAATAGTTTGACCTCCAAACTGACGTCAAAACACTATGAAAGTATAAAAATACACTTTTATAGAAAAATATACGTTTTTGAATTAAAAAGATTACTAATGAAACATTTTTCAAGGAAAAAGATTGTTACCATGAAACATTTTTTAAGAAAAAAAATAAATTTTTTCAACAAAATCTTATAAAATCAACCTTCTCACTACAACTGAACATTACAAAATATCTCTTAAAACCATACCATTTTGGCATTAAATAACCCACAGAGGTGTTGATATGCCGTTAAACAAAACTCAAACTAAACTAAACTAAATATCTTTTTATTTGGTGCATGGTTAGATATTTGGAGGCTATCAATGCGTTTAGTAAAATCAAGGAAAGTAAAGAAAGTGTTGGGTATTACCTATTTATTATACATTATTATTATTTTTTTTTTTTTTTTTTTTTGCATGATGCTATGATATTTGTGTTGTCAACAAGTATATTCCAGATAGTATTTGGTAGGTCTCCCGGTTTGTTTAAATGACGCGGAGACTCACGCTATATCTCTCAGAACAGAACTAAATTCGATCTCATTTAAAAACAAACGGAGACCTACCAAACTCTATTCGTAGCATACTTGTTGATAATACAAATATAAAAGAGTTTTGTAATTTACTTGAAGTATTGTGTATATAAGGTGTATGGGTAGGTATTTGAGGGCTAACACAATGCGTTTAGTATAATATAGGAATGTAAAGATTGTGTTGGCTATTACCTATTTATTATAAATTAATATTTCGAGATCAGAATCTCATCTTCAGAATGAAAGGAGAGCTTGTTTTCACGTCGGTTAATGGAATGTGCTTTTTAACGAATGGGCCTCTTTCGCTGCTACTGCTGTTGTTAATTGTAGTGAGTATGTGTGTGTACCTGTAAGTGTGTTTGTACCCTCTTACTTCTTAAAATAACAAGCAATATTCATATTTATGTTTGTTGTTGCAATATTCACATTTTTTTGTTGACCAAATGAATTTTTAAAACGTCGGAATAAAAATTAAATATAAAGGCTCATTTTTTTTTTAATAAAAAAATACTTTAGTCGCGTTTGACAGTGTGATTTGATTTCTGTGACGTAATTCAGCAACCATCTTAGATCTTAGATGATTACGGAACAAATGTAAACAATCTGCACCATTGGCCAAAAAGTGCGAAAGGGAAAATTGCTGAACTTAAACTCAAAAAGTATGTGTCGACCTGGCTTCCCTGTAGATATGTGTCCCTAGAAAGTTTGAATTACATAGCTTGAATAGTGTAGGCGTGCATAAGGAACAGTCACACACAGACTCACAGATTGCCTTTTGTATATATATATATATATAGTCATCTGCAGACAGATCTGTTTCGCTGTATCACAGTTCATTAGTACGGTTAGACTCCGATTGCTTTTAACCCAGGATTGAAACCCGACCGAAGTGGCGTCAGTGGGCGCTCGGTAGAAGAAGGCATACTTTTTTGCATGTATATTATCATTATACACGCCCAATAGCCAGAGTGCTATAATTCATTAGTGAATGAGCGATGCGTACATGCCAGGGTAGCTACTGTTTTTCAAAGTCTACCATTCTTCCAGAGTGCTCAATCAGGGTGTGAGAGCGTAAATAGTCATCCGCATATATATATATATATATATATATATATATATATATTCACGACGTTTCGATAGTTGTGCGATGTTTCGACGTAGTAATAAAAATGAGGACCACAGACCGAACAATGTAAATAATGTAAATACTACCTCATGTCAGAAGTACAATAGACAAAGCGTACAACAGCCGAAACGTCGTGAATATGCCAATAAAGACGAGGACAGCAGTCCGAACAGTGTAAATAATGTAATAACTACCTCATCTCAGAAGTATAATAGACAAAGCGTATAACGGCCGAAACGTCGTGAATATGGCAAGAAAGGTGAGGACAACAGTCCGAACAATGTAAATAATGTAAATACCACCTCATCTCAGAAGTATAGACAAATATCCATATTCACATATTTTATTGTTTTTGCAATATTTTCTTAAAGTGAAGTTAGAGTATTTAACGATATGATAGTGCAATTTCGACGGATACTTTATTGTTATAGAACTCACCATGAGTTTATTTAATCATAAAATGAAGAATTATGAGTCATCAGAAAATTTCAATGGAAAAAACCGTGATATTTTCACGGGTTTTTCTAGTTGATAATAATATTATTATTAGTAGTAGTAGTAGTTGTAGTAGTAGCAGTAGTCAAACCAATTATTATGATGAGACTGGTGTTTATAATGCAGTCTATAATTTCAAACCAAAAATAGGACATTCGTAAAACCGTCGGCGTGAATATATATTAATAATAATAATAATAATAATAATAATAATAATAATAATTTTTACAGAAACATACTAAATTAAGCTGTTCGTGTTTTGCACCAGCCAAGTCATAATTAAATTTAAAAATTATATTTTATTTATTTTTTCATTGACCATTTCATAAATATTTATGAAATTCATTTAATTTTCACTCGAGGAAATAATTTTCGAAGTGAATATAATTTTAAAAAAAGACCAAAAGAGAAATAAAAATACGCGGGTAAATCCACACGCATGCACTCTCTCTCTCTCTCTCTCTCTCTTCATATATATATATATATATATATATATATATATATATATAATGTATGTGTGTGTGTGTGTGTGTGTATTTCTATTTGAAAGCTTCGAGATTTTTCTTACATATAAACGAAAATACAAAGACATTTATATATTCTCTCTCTTTATATATATATATATATATATATATATATATATATATATATATAATAATAATAATAACAATAATAATAATAATAATTATTAAACCGACTCTGCGTGTATTCTAATCTCAAAATTTTATAGAAGGGACTTTCTAAGACCATGAATGACCAGCAGAATCTAAATCCGTTATTGTCCTCGGCTATAAAGCTTTGGGCAAAGAGGGGGAAAAAAAGAAAACTGCGTGGGACCGACAATACATACGGTTCCTCCCAGTAAAAAGAAAAAAAACCCTCTAACGGAACAAACAACCAGAAAAGAAAAGTGCTCGATACACACAACCGAAAAGTATTTAACTAGAAGGCAGTAACGCAGAGCAAACACACTAACAAAATAGCAAGATCGCCAAGACCTACCGCGGTTTCGCACAACGGCTCGTTGGTTTCGCACAACGGCTCGTCAATATATATATATATATATATATATATATATATATATATATATATTGTTTGACACGTATCGAGCGTTTCTAATATGTAATTTTTTTCTTTTTTCTTTTTTCTTCCCTTTTTCTCTTTCTATTCTTCTCTTTCCTTGTCTTTATTTTTCTTACTTCCCACTTCCCTTTCCTTTTTTGTTTATCCCTATTCTCAATTTAACACCACTCCTAACCCCTTCCCTTTGCAAACTAGACGAAAACAAATTTTCCATTTCTTCATTTACAACTTTATCTAAAAGTTAAAATCTAAAATTAGACATGAATAAATTCCGAAATTTTTTGTGACGTAAATTTCTCAAATCTTAAACGTTTTTTTTATTTTATTTTTTATTTCTTTTTTATTTTTATTTTTTTCTGTTTTTATTCCTATTTTTATTTCCATTTTGAAAGATGTACGGCTGCTGAGGAGATGTAAAATCTCCCGTAGGGATTTTATGTCGAAATGTTCATTCAACTTTTTTGAATACTGAAAATTTATTATATATATATATATATATATATATATATAAAGCGCGAGATATACAAATATGTTTGTATTTTCGTTTATATGTAAGATAAATCTCGATGCTTTCTAATAAATATATACATACAAACCGAAACACACACAAACCAAAATACACACTTTGCCACTGTATATATTTCTCTTTCTCTTTCTCTCTCTCTCACTCTCTCTCTCTCTCTCTCTCTCTCTCTATCTATCTATCTATCTATCTATCTATCTATCTATCTATCTATCTATCTATCTATCTTTATCTATCTGCCTGTCTGTCGTTATCTCTCTATATCTCTGTGTGTTTGTTAATATATATATATGTGGTTTCAAGCTAATATACACATACAAACACTCACACAATCTTTCTCGTTTTCTCTCTTTCTTTCTCTTTCTCTTTCTCTCTTAATATATATATATATATATATATATATATATGTTATGTCGTGAGTAAGAATAAATAACTCAACAACAGGAATAGGTTAATTGTTGTATTCCGTGAAAATAGTATTTACAAAGGTTATTAGTATCCAATACAAGAATAAAGGTTAATCGTCTCAACCGTCGTAAGACGTAGTATGAGCAATGGGTACTTCCGGGTCGTCACCGGAAGTCTACGACAGACTTGTCGATCGGCTGCTCGTAGATGCCACCATTACTTTACATAGTAATGGAATAGTCCATTATAGCCGAATAGTCCCAACAATATATATATATATATATATATATATATATATATATATATATATATATACTGTTGAGTTGTAATAGTTCTTAATGCCAAGATTATCGCTTTTTCAGTAGTTTTACTGATAAAAGCCACGTTGGCAAGCAAGCTTTTTATCGTAAAGTGCTCGATATTGGTGTGGAGATTGAGATGTAATAACAATAGGATTAGTTCAGCAAGAATTGTCTTAAACAACTACACGAATCGACCTTCGAAGATACCTGGAAACTACAAAAAACTGGATAATGACATGTGTCCAAGAACATGGAAGTATTAAAAACTTTATTCAGTAATAAAGGAAGTAAAAAGTTGGATGAAAAGAAGCAATTAAACCATGATCTAAACTTATTTATAAATGGAAATTTGTCTATGTGTGTGTGTGTGTGTGTGTGTGTGTGTGTGTGTGTGTGTGTGTGTGTGTGTGTGTGTCCGTTACCTATAGACTCCGAAACGGCTGAACCGATTTTCTTGAAAATTTACACAGCTATACTATAAGCGTCTGCAAGTGTTCTTAGCTAGGTTTCGTGTCAAGGTAACCCCGATAAATATCGAAAATCGACAATAAAAAAAATCGGGTTAGAGAAGAAGTGGTCCAATTTTAATCAAATTTGATACATTCATAGACAAAGACATAAGAAACGACATTCAGAAGTTTCAAGGTTGCAGTTCTTACAATAGTGCAGAAAATCGATAATATATATATATATATATATATATATATATATATATATATATAAGGCAAGATGTTTGTGTATGTGTCTGTTTATCTGCCTGTATGTCTGTTTTTCTTTCAATCATTTTATTTTAGTTTTTGCTTCGGGTTTGGCTCTAAGTAGGTATAATTGTAGTTCTTAGTCTCAGCTATTATACCATTTACTCAGAGGACTTATTTAGCCTTCAAAATTAAGTTTACGACCAAAAAAACTTATTTGAGAACGATACCAGGAAATCAAAATTTGACTTACATCCATTCATTTTTCTTTCTGTCTACGGTTTCGCTTTAAGTGGAAACAACTATTGCTTTTTAGTCTTTCGTGCCAACGTCCAAAGAGTCTGAGCTCCAGGACCATGGATTCTTTTTAAAGCTTTCATTACACCCGAGCAACGCCGGGTTATACTGCTAGTAATACATTTAAAAAACGGTGGATAAACATTAGCTTAACTTCCGTCTGTCATTCAAGTTGTCAATCTGTCAACACCTTAAACAACTACCACCTGGTTTCAAAAATGCATTTCTGCTATAATTTAATCTTAAAGTAATATTTGTTTGCAATGACACGGATCTAGTTTAGTGCTATACTTGAAACAAGTTTAGTCTTTATTTACATTATTTGGACTATTGTACTTATCTATGTTGCCGTTTTACGACGTTTCGGACGTTGTACACTCCGGACTTCTTCAGCTGCGAGGAATTTTGAACCGAACCCTTTATTACGATCACTGGGGTACAGACAAACTAGTTTAGTGTCATACTTAATGCATCCAATTTAATGTCATACCTGAAGAAGTAAGAAAAAGAAAATTTATTCAGTAATAAAAGAAATCAAAAATTTCATAATAGAATTTTATGTGGATTGGTTGAAAAGAAGCAATTAAACCTATTGCTAGAAAAATAGACCTATTGCTAGAAAAATAAACCTATTGCTAGAAAAAACATAAAACGAAAGCAGAAGCAACGTCAATGGACCAGATACAAATACGATGACATGATAAATGTCTTCACGGTCAATATTATTCCTTTGCCAAACAAACTGACGTAGTCAAACCCCGTAGCTATCAGTAGTTACGTTGTGACGGGTTAAAAGCTGAAACTGTAGGTTTAATTTTTGCAGCATTGGACCAATTCTTGCTAACTAAAAATTGTCAAGTCCAGAAAAATTGTGTTGACCACAAACACAGATACTGTGATGGATATCCAGAAGGAATTGACTATCTTGTATCAAACTGTACGGTATTGGCACCAAATGAATAAAAAAAAAACCCGTTGTGACAGGGTGAAACACTATCTGCATTGGAAAATGCGAAACTTTTACTGAAAGGAAACTGAAATTGGAATGAACATCACCAAGACCCGGTTAAACAGAGAGAAACTGTAACAATTTTATGGGATTTTACAATACACACAGGCAGAGCAATTAAAGTTAATCATTCAGATATCTTGATCAGAAACAAAACAACCGAGTGTGCTTTTTTATTGTCGTGGTGTCGTTTTCGTACTGAAAGTTATAACCGTGCTATGTCGGTTGCTAATCGACTTAACGCACCCAAAATTTTAGGAACTTGGGAATCTTCCACTGTAAAGCTGATTCCTTAGTATTCAGCTAACTGCCGACTAATATCATCTGCCTAGTAGTCCAGCATTCACTGCCATATTGACGAACTGATAACACATAGCAATCCAGTACTCTCTTCTTTGTTTCTAGGGAAATTGTCTAAGTAACTTCTAATTCCAAATGCCTCAATTGTCATGTAAATATTTGTAGAAAAGGCACAGGGAAGCTACATTATACTGATATGAATGAAGCAGAGATGCCATAATAAAACCAATAACATTGCAGATTCTTTTTTGGATTTTGCCAATAATATCTAGATAAAGAGCAGCAGCACCAGACCAGATGTGACAATGATACTCAATGCATAGAGAAATTGTACACTTATTGTTGTGTATTAGTTTTCGCACTGAAAGTTATAATTGTGCTATGTCGGTTGCTAATCAACTTAATCACACCCTAAATGTTATGAATTTGGTAATCTTCCACTGAAAGCTGACTCCTTAGTATTCAGCTAACTGCCGACTAATATCAACTGCCTTAGTCTAACTATGTCCAAACTGGAACTAACTAATAGTTTTACTGAACTCCAATAGAGCTCTAAAGAACTCTCTAGAGCTCCTATGAACTCTTACGAACTTCCCAAGAACTTCTCGAGTTAACTTCCTGTTAACTCTTATTAATATAGAAGGGAGGGTTCATTATCTGAGGAATAGTTGTGTTTTACCATAACACTTATTGACATGGAAGTCCACGTAAGCCTATAATGCAGCAGAGAAGATCTTTTAAAAATTATCAAAATACAAGGTCTTTGTAATTGAAAATTAAAAAATGTGGAACATAAGAGCATTAACAATTCCAGCTACAGTTGGAGCCTTAGATTGACTGGAAAATGTTCTAATAAACACATTAAAGAGATTCCTGGTAGCCTAAGCCTTAAAGAAATAAAATATTTGTACTCGCAAGCACAGCACACACCTGAAGAAGAGCTTTATCTATGTAAAATATATGCGATATTAGGTTACTGTTGTTTTTTCCTTAAGAAAATGATCAGTGGAAAATAGCATCATGCAATTTTTAACCTTAGGCCTATGGTTGAAACCCGGAAAAAATTAAGCATACATGAGAAATCGAACTACGACTGCAACTACTACTACTACTACAACTAATAATAATAATAATAATAATAATAATAGTAACAGAGAAACATTGTCTATTAATTGATATGGCTTGTCGTTACGATAGAGTGGGGCAATATTTAAACACTATGCAAACACTATGGAAAATCTGTAAACAAACACTGCTATGAACATCATCCAGCACCGGTTACAAAATTCTATGGGATTACACCATCTACACAAACAAAAAAATTGAAGCAAATAGGCCGGACATCATTGTTAAAAACCAAAATGGAAAAAACTTGTTCATTAATTCATATGGCTTGTCTAGCGGATTGTAACATAGCAACCAAGGAATTTGAAAAACTTTCAAAATATAAAGACATGGAAATTGAAATAAAACAAATGTGGAAATTGAAAACAAGAGTTGTGCCAGTGATAGTAGGTGCACTTGGATTGATAAAAAATGGAACAAAACAACACATTGAAAGAATCCCTGGAAACCCCGCTTAAGAGATATACAAAAAATTGTCTTATTAAGTACAGCCCACACACTAAGGAAAACTTTATCTATGTAACGCTAGGGATGATAGGGAAGATAGAAAAAACATGAAATGGGGCCATAATAACACGCCACGACCTGCCTTAGGTCTCCCCGCAGACTTGGTTGGTAGTGAGACCAAAGCAGAAATCGAAATATGATGAAAAATGACACAATAATAATAATGATAACTCTTGAACAGATGAAACAACGCTGGCAAGACAAACTTCTGCATGGCCAATATCCAGAACGTGCTAAAAAAAAAAAAACAATGTTAGTAAAGTTTATACTCATCGATGGTTACGTGCATTTGGATTAAAGTCTGAAGGCTTTATCCTTGAAGCGAAGAACAAAGTCTTTTCACTAGGAACTTTCAAGTAAATATTACACATAATAATGTGGATCTTAAACGCAGCTTCTGCGATAAATACCAAAAAACAATGCACCATCTCATCTCAGGATGTTCTGTACTTACCCCAAATGAATATAATAATCGTTACGATAGAGTGGGTCAATATTTACACTAGACAATGTGCAAACAGTATGGAAAATCTGTTACCAAACACTGGTATGAACATCAGCCAGCACCGGTTACAAAATTCTATGGGATTACACCATCTACACAAACAAAAAAATTGAAGCAAATAGGCCGGACATTGTTAAAAACCAAAATGGAAAAAATTGTTCATTAATTCATATGGCTTGTCCAGCGGATTGTAACATAGCAACCAAGGAATTCGAAAAACTTTCAAAATATAAAGACCTGGAAATTGAAATAGAAAAAAGGTGGAAATTGAAAGCAAGAGTCGTGCCAGTGATAGTAGGTGCACTTGGATTGATAAAAAATGGAACAAAAACACATTGAAAGAATCCCTGGAAACCCCAGCTTAAGAGATATACAAAAAATTGTCTTGTTAAGTCCAGCCCACACACTAAGGAGAACGTTGTCTATGTAACGCTAGGGATGTTAGGGGAGATAGAAAAAAACCTGTAATGGGATCATAACAACAACGACATGCCTTAGATCTTCCTGCAGACTTGGTTGGTAGTGACACCATAGCAGAAATCGACTTATAATGAAAACTTACATAATAATAATAATAATATTAAAATATAAAATATAAAGACCTGGAAATTGAAATAAAACAAATGTGGAAATTGAAAACAAGAATCGTGCCAGTGATAGTAGGTGCATTTGGAATGATTAAAAATGGAACAAAGCAGCACATTAAAAGAATCCCTGGAAAAATGACATAATAATAATAATAATAATAATAGAAAAACATGAAATGGAGTCATAACAACACGCCACTACCTGCCTTAGGTCTCGCCGCAGACTTGGTTGGTAGTGAGACCAAAGCAGAAATCGAAATATGATGAAAAATGACATAATAATAATAATAATAATAACTTTAAAACTTTATCTATGTAATGCTAGGGAAGATAGGGAAGATAGAAAAACATGAAATGGAGCCATAACAACACGCCACGACCTGCCTTAGGTCTCCCCGCAGACTTGGTTGGTAGTGAGACCAAAGCAGAAATCGAAATATGATGAAAAATGACATAATAATAATCTGATTAAATGAAGATAGTTACATATACAAACTACTAAAGTCTTTTTTCCCGGGGCAATGAACAGAATGGCCGGAGAGTTACATAAGATTTATACTAAACTGTTTGATTAATCTCTTCTTCGTAACGAATCAACTGATGAAAGAATATTTCAAGATAAGGCCGAAATTGGAATAAATGAAAAGATTGGAAACTGACATTTTTTTTCCATTTCACTGAAACAGTAGGCAAACACTTATATCTTCTCTTCTTTCTTGCTTTTATTCATAAATTTTCTCCGTGAAACCAAGTAGTGTCTTTTTCCCTCATTCCACAGGAATAAAACGGAATAGGCCACTATTTATGAGGTATTAGCAAGAGACGTTAGCACTTCTATCTCACTTTTTTTTCTTTCTATCTTTGATTGCCTTGAAACCAAGTCGTGTTTTTCCTTCTTTCTACGTGTTCAAAACGGAATAGCCCACTATGTATTAGGTATTTAAAGGAACCGCTAAACACGTCCTTTCTTTCTTTCTTTCTTTCTTTCTTTCTTTCTTTCTTTCTTTGAAACCAAGTCGTGTCTTTTTTCTTTTTCCACTCGTTCAAAACGGAATAGCCCACTATGTTGGTTGTTGGTTGTTTTGTTTTTATGGCATATCAACCTCGGCGGGTCATTTATTGCTAACTAAATGTTTATTTATTTATTGCTGGTAATACCTTTTTCTTTTAACAATTTATTGTTGTTTTTTTATATAAATTTTGTGTCTAGTAATATTTTTTTCTTTTCGAGTATCAAGATTCATTGGGATTTGTTTTTTTAAGGACAGGGTTCCCAAGTCCTACCCTTGTTATTTAACCCATGACTGGAGAGAAGGAACGGATTAATACATTTCCCAAGGGTACCAGTGCTTAAGTGAATGCAGGGTATTCAACTGGAATTCGAACTCGGCTCACCGATTTTTCTTTCCGAGCCGATATCCACTGCATCACAACGCACATCAGTCACTAAACGCTTACAGCACCTGGTATTACCAAGCGGTCACCCATCTAAGTACTGACCAGGCACACTATGTATTAGGTATTAAAAGGAACCGCTAAACACGTCTTTTGCTTTCTTTGTTTCTTTGTTTCTTTCAATGAAACCAAGTAGCGTATTTTACTCTTTTTCCAGTTGATCAAAACACAATAATCCATAATTTAAGAGGAGATGGCACGGCGTAATGGTCGTGCTAACTAACCAAGAACGAAACAACCACAATAATAATAATAATAATAATAATAATAATAATAATAATAATAATGATAATATATCTTATTGTTGTTCATTTTACTTTAAAACCCACCTTATGGGCTGGATTCGAAAGCTACATTTTATGAAAAGCTCAAATTTCAATAAACGATCATAAAACCGGGTTTTTTTTTGTTTTTTTTGTTTTGTTTTTTTTTTGGCGGGGTGTGCTAATCGGAGAGTCAATGTATATATGGAATCCTGCCTTAGTTAAAAATTATTGCCATCATGAACTCTTGGATGACATTTAACGTAAATATCTGGGGAGATTTCACAAAAGATTTCAAATACCCAAAATGGTCATAAATTCCTTCGGACAACATTTTATTGTTACTATAAACACAGGCGTAACACCAAGTTATGATTTCTGTGCAAATTTATATAGCCCCCTAGTGACTACTGTGCGTACTAAAATGGTAAACAAAACAACACGATTTCTTTAAGTCTGGATTTTCCGGTAGATGGAATAAAAAGAAAATGCTGCTACTACTACTACTACTACTAATAATAATAATAATAATAAAAATAATAATACTAATAATAACAAATAAATAACAATATAAATAAATAATACTTAACTTTTATATCTGGCTTGGAAACATTCAACTAAATACGATATCTATGATTTAAAGAAAGAAAAGAATTCACCAAACGAACATTAAGTGTGCAATATAGTGTTATATTTCTAAGGAACTAATAGGTTTTATTTATAACCCAATATTAATATTTATTATTTTTAACGTTATATCTAGTAGATACACCTGTCTCAGTTGATGTTGGTCTATTTTTTTAATTCATAATTATTTTTAGAAAGTGTAAATTAGGCACCGTTACTGAATCACTTAAAAAATAGCATATCTTGGCGAAAAAGTTCCCCAAACTTAAGAAAACCACTTTTTTATTGTAATTTTTTGACTGTATGGTACACTCTGTACAGGGCCCGGTGGCCACTCCAGGTAGTTGGGTTACTTTAAAGAGTAGCTTATATAGATAGGAGGAAAAGATAATGGTCGATGCTAGACTGGAACAAGTAAAACAAATTGTTCTTTATGTTATTACGAGTGGGCATGTGACGTAAAAAATGACGGCAAAATATTTAAAACAAAATAATCCAAACCCCAAAGCGAGACAAGAGAGAAATATTTCATATATATATATAGTCATATAGTCATTCGCAGACAGTCCTGTTTCACAGTTTATCAGTACGGTTAGACAACCATATATATATATATATATATATATATATATATATATATAAATTATTTTTTACAAGATATTAATGATCATAATATATCTTATTCATATAAAAAATTAAAAGCATTTCTAATTAAACAATATTCTAGACGTATTAATTTTTTTTTATTTCATAATTCAGAGCAGAATGTTACTAACTCGTTGTACTGATTTACAAATAGAAATTGATAATTTAAATTGCCCAAATTGTTTTACCTTTAACTAATATAAATATTAGGAGCTACAAAATTTAATTTCCACGAATTTCTTAAAATTCAATAAGTGGTGGCGTAAGAGATGTAAAAAAAATATTTTCTAAGAAACATTTTTTATAATATATATATATATATATATATATATCTGTGTGTGTGTGTGTGTGTGTGCGTGTGAATAAATATATATATATATATATATAAATTAGCCGGAAACCACATCCTAAACAAGGAACAAGGAGTGAGGATGTGGTTTCCGGCTTTTCTTTTTTTTTTTTTTTTTTGCAATTGGGGTAAATAGACTAAACTACCGCCTGGTTCACACTCCACCCACGTCTATTGAATAGGTGAAGACGCTCATCCCTTGTTCCCTGTTTAGGATATGGTTTCCGGCTTTCTCTTTTCCAATCTCTTCACTTTTACGTAGCCGCTTGCACATCAGTTGCGTTACCGCCTTGCTCGGGGTAATATGATTAAAAAAAAACATATATATATATGAATAAACATATATATATATATATATATATATATATATATATATATATATATCTGAATATACACATATATATATATGAATATACATATATATAAATACATATATATGAATATACATATATATATATATACATATATGAATATACATATGTATATATATGTTTATTCATATATAGATATATATATTAAAATATATATATATATATATATATATATTTGTTTATTCATATATATATATATATATTTATTCTTATATATATATATGTTTATTCATATATATATATATATATATATATGTATATATATATATATATGTTTATTCATATATATCAATATTCATATATTATCTGCAACAAGTATATTGAGAATGTACAGAATTTTCTTTTATATATATATATATATATATATATATATAAACAACAGCCTTTACTACAATAGAAATTATATATATATATATATATATATAGTTATGAATTAATTGTACATTGCGACACTGAAATTTCTATGTTTCGAGATGGATTCTCATCATCAGGCAATGTTTGATGTTGGTTATGCAGATGATTTAAATTTAAATGACAAAAACCCTTGGTTTATTGTGTATGTATGTGTGAAGATTTAAAATTTACATGTGTGTTTCTTTTGGCTAATCAGAGTGGAGATTCATTTTTGGATTTGGCCCCAAAGAATACATATTATCCAAAAATTTCCGTTTCGCAATGTACCATTAATTCATAACTTTATAATTATATTAAGCTCTATAATACTCATTATATTGAGCACTGTTCATAATAAAATAAATGCCAGAGCACTCAAAATAAAAAAAAAAACTTGTCCTCTTCACCTGGAATTATATATATATATATATATATATATGTATGTATGTATGTATGTATGTATGTATGTATGTATACATTCTTCACAACTTGATGACATAATTATCGTAAAAAAATAAACCAATAAGGCACTGTTAATAAGCGAACACGCGTCAAGAACTTTCATAACCTGTAGTTAAATTTAATAAACTGAGCGAATACACTGAGCCGACGCTGTCTCGTTATTGTCTCTCTCATGAAAAAATGAGTCGACGCTGCTTCGTTGGTTATCCCCCCACTAAGCGTAACTGGAGGGTACTTATATATATATATATATATATATATATATATATATATATTCTTCTCTACTCGAAGACACAATTATTGCAAAATAAATATAAGCCATTCTCTGTCACTATTTTCTCTCTAATAAACTGAGCTGACGCTGCCTCGCTATTGTCTCTCTCCCTATGAGCGGGACAGGGAGGATATATATATATATATACGTAGAACGGTTTTTATTATAATAGAGAGGATTAAAAAGGAAGATCAGAGAATTTTGCTATTACGTTTGAAAGAAATTTCGATTAAAATTTTAGCGTCTTTTTTTGCGGTGAAAATCTGATTGATTTAGATATTTTTGCAAAAATCAATAATAAACGGATTTTAATTAAACTTTCAGCACTTATTCACAAATTAATTTAATTATTTTGAAAAATTTTATTTTTAAAAAACTTGTTTTTTTTTTTACATCTCTTACGCCAACATTTATTTAATTTTAAGACATTCGGGGAAATTAAATTTTGTATAACCTAATGTTTATATTAGATACAAGTAAAACAATTTTGAGAATTTAAATTATCAATTTCTATTTGTAAAACAGTGCAACCAGTTACTAAAACTCTGCTCTGAATTATAAAATAAAAAATTAATATGACTAGAATATTATCAAATTTGAAATGCTTTCTTTTTCTTTTTTTTTTTTAATCATATCACCCCAAGCAAGGCGTTAACGCCACTGATGTACAGGGGGCTACATAAGAGTGAGAAGATTAGAAAAGAAAAAACCGGAACCCGCATCCTAAACAGGAAACAAGGGATGAGCCTCTTCACCTGTTCAATAGATGTGGGTGGAGTGTGAACCGGGCGATAGACTAAACTATCGCCCGGTTCACACTCCACCCACATCTATTTTTTTATGAATAAGATATATTATGAACATTAATATCTTGAAAAAATATTTTTTTAATGACTCCAGGTGCAAACGAGTGCGTACTACACCGAACTATCAGCTGAATGAGTCACATTACAAAGATGATAGTCCGAATCATGATGGATAGAGCGAGAACCAGAATCAGGGCAGAGACAGTAGAGGAACAATGCGGGTTCGTCAAAGCCTCTTGAACAAGGAACGCCATATTCATGATTCGTATACTCTCCGAAAGGGCAATACAAATGAAGAAGGACTTGTTCCTATGATTTATTGATTATGCGAAGGCATTCGACAAAATACGCCACAAAGAATTGATGTAGATGAGCAGCAATGATGTTTGAGAAAGACATCAGAGTAATTAAGAATCTCTACTGGCAGAAAACTGCCTGCATACAGATCGGTAACATTTTCAGTAGATTTACAAAGATATAAAGGGGCGCAAGACAAGGATGGGTCTTTTCACCGGATCTGTTCAACTTGTACAGCGAGAATATTTTGAGAACTCTAGATGCTATGCCAGGATTTGTTATCGGAGGCCACAATTTGAACAACATAAGGTATGCAGTTGATACAGTGCTGATTTCAGACACAGAAAGTAAACTACAAGACCTCCTACAGAAGGTATTTGAGGAGGGTGACAAGAAAGGACTACAAATAAACTGCAAGAAAACTGAATGCATGGTCATCAAAAAAATGACGTGTTGAGTTTACCTTAATATATATATATATATATATATATATATATATATATATCATTATCTTTGTATACATGTGTGCATATATTTTGTGTATGTCGTTTTTGTTGATAGAAAAGTATCTCAACTAAATGGGGTTCTTTATCCAGGTTATTTTCTCCTTTCTTTCTTCCATTCTTTCTACGCTACACTTCTTTCTCTTCTCTTTGCCTCGAACCACCGCCATTTTTTCTGACTAACAAAACCTGTCCAATCCCATTCGTTGTTTGAAAATCTTCGTTCAAAGTAAAGGTTACGTTAAATTGGGTAAAATTGCCCAGTGTCATTTAAATTATATAAACAGAAAACGAGTCTCAGAGACTCGGCTTTTGGAGGATGTCGAATAAATGGCTTCTCGAGAATGGCGGACAAAATGTGTAGGGGAGATGCGGAAAAAAAATTAAAAAAATTGGGTGCGGGTAGAATTTTATTTTGGAAATTTGATCGGAGGCCACAATATGAGAATCATATGATATGCAGATGATACAGTGCTGATAGCAGACACGGAAAGGAAACTACAAGACCCCCTACAGAAGGTAGCTGAAGAGAGGGGAAAAAAAGCACTACAAATAAACTGCAAGAAAACTGAATGCATGGTCATCAAAAAAAGGTGCAACCCCAAATGCCAAATACAGGTGGGTGATACCAGAATCAAGCAAGTACAAAAATTTAAGTACCTAGGAAGTGGTCTAACAAGAGATGGAAAATGCGACACAGAGATACGAAGACGAAATGGCATGGCGAAGGAGACATTCCAGAAGCTGAGTAAAGTATTAAGACATAGGAAACTTTCACTAAAAACAAAGAAAAGAGTACTAGATTTCTATGAAATGTTAGTTCTTCAATATGGCAGTGAATGTTGGACAATATTATCTTTGACGAAGGAAAAACTTGAAGCAACTGAAATGTGGTTCTACAGAAGGATGCTGTGGATATCATTTAAAGTTGAAGATTACTTATTTATTTTTAAAATTTAAATTTAAATTTAGGTATCGAAAAATCAGTGGAGGTACCTACTGAAGAGAGTGACAAGAAAGGACTTACAAATAAACTGCAAGAAAACTAAATCCATAGTCATCAGTAAAAAGTGCAACACAAAATACCAAATACAGTTGGGAGATACTAGAATCTAGCAAGCACAAAAATTTAAATACCTAGGAAGTGTTCTAACAGGAGATAGAAAGTGTGACACAGAGATCCGAAGGCGAATTGGCATGGCGAAGAACGCATTCCAGAAGCTGAGTAAAGTATTAAGACACAGGAAAATTTCACTAGAAACAAAGAAGAGATTCCTAGATTTCTATGTGATATCAGTTCTTCAATACAGCAGTGAATGCTGGACAATATCATCGAAGATGAGGAAAAAACTTGAAGCAGCGGACATTTTCATTTGGTTCTACAGAAGAATGCTGCAAATATCATGGACGGAGCATGTGAGCAATGATGAGGTTTTGGAATAAATGAAAACGAAAAGGAAATTAATGGCGAGCATCAGGAAGAGACAACTGAAGTTCCTAGGACATGCAATGAGGAAGGAGAGCTTGGAGAATCTGATACTGACAGACCAGATAGAAGGACAAAGAGACAGAGGAAGGCAGCTGATAACATATTTGAAGAGCCTGATCAGGTGGATGATGGAAGTGGGGTTGCCTGCTGTAACAGGAGAAAACATACTAAAAGGAGAGGGAGACGTGGAAAGCCATGATCGCCTACGTCCTGAAAGGACAAGGCACATAGAAGAAGAAGAAGTCAGGCATATACAAAAATAAATGTACGCTATCTAAGTCTTAGAATCAGATATTTTACGGTATGTGGTTTTTCACACCGTTTTGGGGTATCTTTGTAGAAAAAATAATGAAGACTATTAAGTTGCTATAAAATATGTCTAGGATGATTTCCATGCTGTGATATTTGAGTAAAGTAGAACTGATTTAAAGCAACCGATATGTGGTTCTACAGAAGGATGCTGAGGATAACATGGACGGAACATGTGAGCAGCGGCGAGGTTTTGGATAGGATGTACACGAAAAGGAAACTGAAGGAAAAGACAGCTGAAGTTTCTGGGATATGTAGTGAGGAAGGACGACTTGGAGAATCTGATGCTCACGGGACGGATAGAGGTAAGGGAAGACAAGGTAAAGCTACGCGTTACATACTAATTCCGTGTCCCAAAATATTCAGATATTAAGTATAGGTTTTCTTTTTTATTCCATCCCCTAAAATCATTGTCGTTGCTCATATGCCCGGTCCACGGCATCCTCAACATCCTTCTGTAGAACCTCATTTCTGTAGCTTGTAGTTTCTCTTTCATCTTCATATAACAGTCCAGTATTCAGTTCCTGTCTCTGCTTAGCCTTTGGACTTCTTCCTTGGCAATGCTAATACGTCTTCGGATCTTGGTGTCACACTTTCGTCCTCTGTTGAAATACTTCACAGATATTTAAATTTCTATACTGTTTGATTTTAATATCCCCGATCTGCAGTTGAGACTTGATGGTGGAGCGGGGTTTGAGAGGGATAACAGGAGAAGGGATGTTAAAACTTACAATGGATAGGGAGATGGGGAGGGCTCTGATCGCCTACGTCCTGAAGGGACAAGGCGCATAGAAGAAGATAACATCTCAGTATTGCTCAGAAGCAGAAGTTGCATTATACACGAGCTATAGTAATAAAGTCATTTTTTTTTTTTTTTGCAAAAAATTTCAGGGGGCGCACTATACATTAAGTCGTCTTATACACGAGTGTATACGTTAGTGTTAATGTTAAAATGAACAACGACTAATACTACTGCTAACAATGTTGATGATTTCACTGGGGATAGTAACATACCTGTAATATTTTGTCAATACTAACAATTGTTAAATCAGCTTAATGAGCCACAAATGCAGAAGGACATTTATCTGTGCTTTTTAGACTACGCATATGCGTTTGACAAAGTACGGCACAAGGACATGATAGAGATGCTCGACAACCTCGACATTTTCGGAAGAGATGCTAGGATAATCAAGAATCTATATTGGCAGCAAACCGCTAGATACGGATAAGAAGTTAATTCAGCAGTTATACAAAAAATAGAAAAGAGAGGCATGAGACAGCCAAAATGTGGTTTTACAGAAGGATGCTGAAGATACCATGAACTGAGCACGTGAGCAACGATGAGGATGCAAACACGAAGAAAACTCATACTTAACATCAGGAAGAGACAGATTAGGTTCCTGGGACACATAATAATGAAGGGCCTGGAGAATTTAATACCCACAAGACGATTAGAAAGAAAGAGAGAAAGGGGGAAGCAGTGTGAGTCATAGTTGATGGCGGAGATCGGTTTGGGTGAGATACCAAGAGGAAAAATGTTGAGAGCGACAAGAGATAGAGCCAAGTGGAAGTCAATAATCGCCTACGTCCCGAACGGACGTACATGAAGTCTTCTTCATGTACGTCCGTTAAACGAAAGAAATTCCGATCGAGCAAGTGATTTTCTGAAATGGTATTTAATATCTTCAAATAACATAAAATTAAAAAAAAATATTGCAAGAACCATTCTGATTGTCTTGTGATAAAATAAATGATCGTATGCTTCTAAAACGGTGAGTCATTTGTATGAATAAAAAAAGAAGCTTTGATGAAAAGAAATTTGTTATTATTTACATGGATATTTTCCCATAGATTCAAATGATAACAGTAGAGCAAAAAAAAAAGAAAAAATTATGGTGAAAAAAAAGAAGAAGAAAAATTGGGAGGTGGATGAGGAGGAGGAGAAGAAAAAGAAAAATAAGAAGGGGAAGAGGAAGAAGTATTGGGGCAGATTATGAATAGGAAGTTTAAAAGAAGAATTAGGAGGTGAATGAGAAGAAGAAGAAGAATTGGGAGGTGGATGAGGAGGAGAAGAAAAAGAAGAATAAGAAGTATCGGGGCAGATTATGAGTCAGTCAGTTAAAGTGCCATACGTGATTACACGCTTGGGCGATCATGTCTCTTTCGAGACATGACTAACTGGGCAGAAGATTATCCCGCAGTAGGTTGCCGTTGCTTTCTGCGGTAGACTGGTTGCCGACCAAGGCTATAGAACCCAATCTGTCCTGCTATTAACCCATAACTGGAAGGAAGAGACGGATTAATACCTTTCCCAAGGGTATTTGCGCGTAAGTGAATGCAATGGATTCAACTGGAATTCGAACTCGGATCCCCGGTTTCTCGTTCCGAGCCGATATCCACTGTACCACAACGCACATCCTGAGATTATGAGTAGGAAGTTTAAAAGAAGAAGAATTAGGAGGTGAATGAGAAGAAGAAGAAGAAGAAGAATTGGGAGGTGGATGAGGAGGAGGAGAAGAAGAAAAAGAAAAATAAGAAGTAGAAGAGGAAGAAGTATTGGGGCAGATTATGAGTAGGAAGTTTAAAGAAGAAGAAGAAGAAGAAGAAGAAGAAGAAGAAGAAGAAGAAGAGTCAGGTTAGCCAAATGCAGACGACAATTCTACTCCTGCGGCTTCTTCTCTCGCACTTCCCGCCTGTGGAACTCGCTCCCGTATTCTTGCTTTCCTGACGGCTACAACCTCCAGAAATTTAAATGCAAAGTTAATACTCATCTACTAACCACTGGCCTCTAGCTCTCTCCCCTCCCCTGTATAACCTTCCCTTTCTCTCCACCTATGTATCTGTCATCGCACCTGCTTTCTCAGCTTTCTATTGTTCCTTTCTAACTAGCTTGTACTCCTCACTCTTTTCTAATTAATCTTTTTACATTTATGTAACCCCCTGCACATCAGTGGCGTTTCTGCCTTGCTCGGGGTGAAATGATTAAAAAAAAAAAAAGAAGAAGACAGGGTATGATAGAAATAAGTCTGATAAGAGAGAAGATAACATGAAAATGAGACTGGGCCATAAATTGGGCTTAAATAGCATTTAAAAAAAGAAACAAACAAAGGATGATTGTAAAGAAAGAAGGGGGTAGACCAATGAAAGAAACATTTAAAAAATATCACGTTAAAAAGATAGAAAAACGAGAATTCAAAGAAAGAAAGAAAGAAAGAAAGAAAGAGGGTAGAAAGAAAGAATGAAAGAAAGAAAAAAAAGAAAAATCAGTAAGATAGTAAAAAAGAGAGAAAAGAAAGAAAGAAAGAAAGAAAGAAAGAGGAGAAGATAGAAAGAGTGAAAGAAAGAATTAAAAAAGAAAAATCAGTAAGATAGTAAAAAAGAAAGAAAGAAGGGAAGACAGAAAGAGTGAAAAGAAGAATTAAAATAAAAAATCAGTTAGATAGTAAAAATATAGAGAAACCAAAGAAAGAAAGAAAGAGGGGAAGTAATAAAGAGTGAAAGAAAGAATTAAAATAGAAAATTGAGTAAGATAGTAACAAAGAGAAACCAAAGAAAGAAAGAAAGAAAGAAAGAAAAAAGAAAGAAAGAAAGAAAGAAAGAAGAGAAATAGTTAAAAGCAGAGTAGTAAGAAAGAAAGAAAGAAAGAAAGAAGTAAAAAAGAAAGAAAAAAGAAAGAAAGAAAGAAAGAAAGAAAGAGAAATAGTTAAAAGCAGAGTAGTAAGAAAGAAAGAAAGAAAGAAAAAGAAAGAAAGAAAGAAAAAAGAAAAAAGAAAGAAAGAAAGAAAGAAAGAAGAGAAATAGTTAAAAGCAGAGTAAGTAAAGAAAGAAAGAAAGAAAGAAAGAAAAAAGAAAAAAGAAAGAAAGAAAGAAAGAAAGAAGAGAAATAGTTAAAAGCAGAGTAGTAAGAAAGAAAGAAAGAAAGAAAGAAAGAAAGAAAAAAGAAGAAAAAAAGAAAGAAAGAAAGTAAAAAGAGAAATAGTTAAAAGCAGAGTAGTAAGAAAGAAAGAAAAATATTTTTTTTTTAATTATTTCACCACAAGCAAGGTATTTCACCGTCACTGTTGCGCAGGGGGTTACATAGGAGAAAGTGATGAGAAAGAGTGGTTAGGGGGTTAAAGAAATATTGTTAAGGGAGAAAAATGAAGAAATTGATAAAAATAAAAAAGATGTTAAAAAGTGAAAGGAAACAAAGAATCAGAAACAGCAAAATAATTATATTCTGGGCACATGATGAAGTAAGTAAGCTTAGAAAATTAGACACTCGTAAGACATTCATAGCAAGAGGTGCTAACCGAACGAGCTTGTGTAAACGGATGACGAAAATAGATTAATAGGAAAGACAGTTCTTAGAGATATACAACAGAAAAGAAATTGTGGAGAGCCATGTTTGACAGCGTTCTAAAGAGATATGACATGATAAAAGAATACAGCTCGAGTCTCGGTATAAGACAAAATATTGAATAAAATGTTATACTGGAATATTGAATACATTTTTAAGCCGGAATATTGAATACATTTTTATGCTGGAATATCGAATACATTTTTAAACCGGAATATTGAATACATTTTTAAACCGGAATATTGAATGCATTTTCAAGTCGGAATATTGAATACATTTTTAAGCCGGAATATCGAATACATTTTACTTCATGACCGGAAGTCTGACCCACCGTATTCTTCCAAGGCGTTTTGAGCAACGAAGATGTTTTAAGAAAAATAGGAACAAAAAAGAAAATTGTACTTCTAATCAGAAAGAGAGAGAGAGAGAGAGAGAGATGTGAAAAACAGTTGAATATTTCTAAATAATGACGAAATACGGTTTGCAGAATTTGAAACTCATAGGACGAATTAATGGCAAGAAAGGGGAGAAGGAAATATCAGGCAGCTTGCCTAACAAGTTTGTTGTAATGATGCCCTATTGTATAGAAATGGACTCTTTATCCATTAATATATTCTAATCTGCATGACTTCCGAGGACACAGCTCTGAGACAGTCAAGAGGCAGTCTAGAGGCACTCAAAACGTAGCGTAACTATAGCGTTCGGACTTACACTTCTATCTTACTGACTACTAACCCTCGTAATTGTATATATATATGTTCTGTTATTCTAATACAGTGTTTGAACCTACCTTCTTGTTTACGTGTCTTTCTTTCAGGCCCAGACAGGTCACCACTAACCCTCGTATTTGTATAGATGTTCTGTTATTCTAATACACTGTTTGAACATACCTTCTTGTTTCCGTGTTTTTCTTCCTGACCCAGACAAGTCACGACTAAACCTCGTACTTGTATATAATTTCTGTTATTCTAATACACTGTTTGAACCTACCTTCATGTTTCTGTGTCTTTCTTCCTTTCCCAAACAGCCTACGACTAAACCTCGTATTTGTATATATGTTCTGCTATTCTGCAACCAGTCTACCGCAGAAAGCGATGCCAACCTACTGAGGGATAATCTTCTAAACAGTCAGTCATGTTCCTTTCGAGACATGATTGCCCAAAACGCGTATCACGTATGACATTTCACTGACTGAATGAATATAATAGTTAGAAACATGATTAAGGCTTCTGCTGGGCATAAAGTGGTGGATCGGTTTTCTATTGTTATGAAGTAATAAACTGATCCCTCTCTAATTACTACTTAATAATATAATACATATCTTCTCACTGTAGCTATGAGTCAAATAACAAAACAGATTGGGTTCTACAGCCTTGGTCGGCAACCAGTCTACCGCAGAAAGTAATGGCAACCTACTGCGGGATAATCTTCTGCCCAGTCAGTCATGTCTCTTTCGAGAAATGATCACCTAAAGCGTGTATCACGTATGGCGCTTAATTAATAAAGAAAGAATGAAAATAGATAGGAGAAACTCATCCCTTGTTTCCTGTTTAGGATGCGGTTTCCGGTTTTCTCTTTTCCAATCTTCTCACTTTTTTTTTTCACTTGGAGTAGATAGACTAAACTATCGCCCGGTTCACACACCACCCACGTCTATTGAACAGGTGAAGAGGCTCATCCCTTGTTTCCTGTTTAGGATGCGGTTTCCGGTTTTCTCTTTTCCAATCTTCTCACTTTTTTTTTTCACTTGGAGTAGATAGACTAAACTATCGCACGGTTCACACTCCACCCATGTCTATTGAACAGGTGAAGAGGCTCATCCCTTGTTTCCTGTTTAGGATGCGGTTTCCCGTTTTCTCTTTTCCAGTCTTTTCACTCCTATGTAGCCCCCTGCACATCAGTGGCGTTACCGCCTTGCTCGGAGTGATATGATTAAAAAAATAAAACAAAAAAGAAAATGAAAGAAAGAGAAAAAAAGCAAAAGAAGGGGCCTGATATAAAGAGAGTGAAAAAAAAAAGAGGGAAACGAACATGCATGCATAGAGAGAGAGAGGGATTGAAAGAAGAAAAGAAAGAAGAAACGGAAGTTAGTCGACATAGCCTGAAAAGCAATATTTTCAATTAAATGGAGGTGAGTCGAGAAAGCAAAAGAATCCATATTTTTATTTTGCATTTAATCGTGTCTTGTCTAATCTTTAAATTATATTCAAATATAATCTTAAAATTCTGGTCAAGTAAATTTTCTTATTTCATTTTATTTGATTGCTTTCATAATATTTTCCTTCCAATTTCAACTTTATTCATAAAATTGCTTGGAGAAAAATCTAATGAGATGTATTTAGCAAAATAATTCGACCGCACAGAACATCGTTTCTCAACAATGTGGACTATGGGTAGAAGGTGAGGACTACAATTCATAATTTAAATTTGGCCCGGGGATATAAATACACTTATTCTTTAAAGAGGACCCATACGACTACCCGAGCGCCATGATAGAAAACCCCAGTAACCACGCATGTGAATAAAGATACACGCTTACCCAAGTAAGACCTGTTTGATTGATAAGATAATTGCTAGTTGTTCACTTCATTGGGAAGTGGTTCATACTCAGATACAAGTTGATATTTTAAAATCTGATTTTCAAGGTCAGTCGATTGACTGCATCCGGCAGCAAGACCTCTGATCGAGAGGTTTTGAAGAGCGTGGAGCCACCTATTAATTGCTTTTGTTCCCATTTCCACCCTTGCCCGGGGTGGTAGCATCTGTTAAGGTCCCAACTACGAACAAATATATAACACCCAAAACTGGTATCAAAACATTATGAAAGTATAAAAAAAAGTTTTATTTTGAAAATTCTAGCAACAATTTGTTACAAGAAAAATATTACCAGCAATACATTTTTGAAGAAAAATGTTACAAGCAATATTTTTTTAATAAAATCGGAGGAAAAATATCTTCAACGCTACATTTTTGAGAGAAAAATATTACTAGCATTATCTTTTTGAAAAATAAAAATTACCAGAATTATATGAAAAAAGAAGATACATAGCAGCAATATATCTGACTCTTGGCAAAAATATCAGTTGTGGATTCCGGGTAAGGAACCACACAAAATAATGAACAACAAAACAGATATAGAGATAGAAAAGTAGGTTATATTGAACGTAATATGCAAACTTGAACGCAGGTTAGTAAATCCAGGAATACTATTAGTAAAAATTAAATATATACAAGTCTTGAAGTGAATTCGTTGGAAATAGTATATCCGTGTATATTATTCTAGCTGAGTGGAGCTCAGAGCTAATCTGACTTCTGATGCGGTAGTCTCTGGGTAACTTTGGTGACTTACGTATCAGTTCCGGTACTCTCCGATAACTAGCACGGATCTCTACGATTACTCTCCACTGCCAAATGCAACGGTATTTAGTCACCTATCCTCATAAAGCGAAATGTGACACAAGGTTTTTTTTAATGTGGGTCTTCCGGGCCATATAGCCCGGCCAAAAATATCTATCTTTCCCCAGTCGTGATTCTACCGTTCGGCGGAACCACGACTGGGTTAGTGCTCTCTTGCCGAAAGCAGAGAGCACTCTCCACCCAAAGGCAGAGCGCTGACAGACACTGCACTGCAATAGCAGTACCAATTGCAACGGTATTTACCGACCTTCCCACGAGAGGCGAGATGTGACACAATGTCTTTTTAATGTGGGTCTTCCCTGCCATATAGCCAGGCCAAAATATCTGTCTATCTTCCCCAGTCAAAGAGCACTCTCCACCCGAAGGCAGAGAACTGAGAGTGTCATCGTAGCAGAGGCAAATGCCAACTGGAATTACTGTTCTATCTATGGCAGGAGTATATGTACACTCAGTCGAGTACATTATGATATACAAATGGGAGATCCCACAATGTGGTCTGATTTACAAACTGATTTCTTACCACGAATACATATTCTGTTCATATAAATCTATTGTAAAATCTCGTCGGCATTAAATAACCCATTGATTTTTTGACATATCGTAAAACAAAAAACAAAAACAAAAACAAACTAATCAAGGCCAGTAAAAGTCTATCCCCACCTAAAAATAATCGTTGTCATCATCCCCAGTTTTCTAGTAACAGGTGTTTGGACATAGGGTCGTTCCTTTCTGTAGAGCGTAACATGGGCAAGTAGACCTGACGGACACAATCCCTTTCCAGATCATGCCACAGCAGACGACCTGACCTCCAACATGAAGGCTCGACGGAAAAAATCTCCACCCTGATCATTGACTTCGGTCTATGAAGCTCCCTGCCCAACGATGTCTTGTCTATGTTGGACTGACTGTTACAGACCTAATTATGCTGTTTTGATCTATCACATTGTGCAAAATGGAATTTCGGCCCTGAAAGCAGCTTCATCTGTCCCTCAACAAATTTTGATTTTTCATTCTGCTGGTTCTCTAACCAAACTCTTCAAAAGAAAAAGCCTGATGGGGAAACCGGATTAATCACCAATGACCAGGTCACCAATGATCAGAGCCAAAAATTTCATATAGGTTACAGCCTAGTGCGCCTAAAATTTGGTTATGAAAAAATTACTACGGTTGAGTAGAAATATGAGCTAATTTGATTTGCAACAAATCGTAAAAATTCATAAGCTCACTTATCTGGTTTGCATTACTTCCAGATTTGTTAAACAGGAATAGAGGTTTATTCCGTGTTTCTCTTTTTAAGATTGCGTTACCAGTTCCTTCAACTCTGAACTTCTGACGCCTCCATCTCAAATCTTAAATTTTATTCAGTATTAATTATTATTATTCTCCCCCAATAGGATTAAATAAGTCCGGTTAATACTCCAATCGGTCTTTAGAACAAGAGTTAGGATTCTTCCCTTGGTTCTTATTTAGGGTTGAGTTTCCAATCTTTTCTGAAGTCTTCTTCGAATCCAACGTTTCCGCCAGAACACTGAAATTTTATTCGCTAATAAAAGCATCACTTCTTCAAAATTGGAATTAGCTCTCTACCTTTCCTGATATCTGGCTATTTCTTACGCTAATACAACCCACATATTAACTCCCTGCCTAGAGTAGCCCGTGGGCTTTGTATTAGATGAACATTTCTAAAAAAAATCAGCATTCACTGCCATATTGGAGATTAAATATTACATAGCAGTTCAGTTCCCTTTTCTTTGTTTCTAAAAATATTCTTCCATAGAACTACGTCTTTGTTATTTCAAGTGTATTCTTCATTGGGGAGGTGCGTTGTGGTACAGTGGATATCGGCTCGGAACGAGAAACCGGGGAGCCGAGTTTGAATTCCAGTTGAATCCATTGTATTCACTTACGCGCAAATACGCTTGGGAAAGGTATTAATCCGTCTTTTTCCTCCAGTTATGGGTGAAATAGCAAAATAACAGGACAGATTAGGTTCTATAGCCTTGGTCGGCAACCAGTCTACCGCAGAAAGCGATGGCAACCTACTGTGGATAATCTTCTGCCCAGTCAGTCAAGTCCCTTTCGAGACATGATCGCCCAAGCGTGTATCATGTATGGCACTTAACTGACTGACTGACTTCTTCATTGTTCAGGATATTGCTCAGCATTCACTGCCATATTGGAGATTAGATATTACATAGTAGTTCAACTCTCTTTCGTTTGTTCCTAAAGACAATCTTCAGAAGAACCACATCTCTTTTACTTGAAGTGTCTTCTTCATGGTTTAGGATATTGTTCAGCATTCACTGCCATATTGGAGATTAGATATTACATAGCAGTTCAACTTCCTTTTCTTATTTTGTAAAGATATACTTCATTCTTTATTTTGATTACTTTATTGTTAACATGTTGGTTATAAAATTATTTTTTTTAGTGCAGTATTAATACTTTAGTCTTGAAAGAGATGATAATTTTATCTACAATAACAAGTAAAAGAGTGCGATTTCTTCATGAATATTTTTATTGACAAACAACAGCGAGGTATTCTTTTTTATTCAAATCAGTCATTCAGTTAAGTCCATACGTGATACACGCTTGGGCGATCATGTCTCGAAAGAGACATCACTGACTGGGCAGAAGATTTTCCCGCAGTAGGTTGCCATTGCTTTCTGCAGTAGACTGGTTGCCAGCCAAGGCTATAGAACCCAACCTGTCCTGTTATTTAACCCATAACTGGAAGGAAGAGACGGATTAAAATCTTTCCCAAGGGCATTTGAGCGCAAGTGAATGCAAGGAATTCAGCTGGAATTCGAAATCGGCTCCCCGATTCCTCGTTCCGAGTCGATATCCACTACACCACAACGCACGTAAATACATTTTCAAATAGTTTGTTTAAGTCTATGTAAATAGCACGAAAATATAACATGAGTAAAAAATATCCAAAACAGGTGTGAGAGAGTTACAGAGTGGTTCGCTCTGGGGGACTGGGTAGGATAAATACGTTAACCTCTGCGCTACAAAATATCAAAATCCACCCCAAAATCCGCCCTTGCCGATAACCTAAAACTACAGTAAACTGTTACATGGTACCGGTAGTACTCGTAGAGCAACCTAAAATATAATTTAACTTAGATAGATAGATAGATAGATAGATAGATAGATAGATAGATAGATAGATAGATAGATCATGAATGGACTGAACTAGATAGATAGATAGATAGATGATAGATAGGACTAGATAGATAGATAGATAGATAGATAGATATGAATGGAGACTAGATAGATAGATAGAATAGATAGATAGATAGATAGATAGATAGATAGATAGATAGATAGATAGATAGATCATGAATGGACTGAACTAGATAGATAGATAGATAGAATAGGAATAGAAATAGATAGATAGATAGATAGATAGATAGATAGATAGATAGATAGATAGATAGATAGATAGATAGATAGATAGATAGGCAGGCAGGCAGGCTCCTAACATACACCAGAAATGTCCTTATGGCCTAGTGGATATATCTGTTGGTTATACATATGTTACTATCATCTAGTGGTCATGAGTTCAATCTTTAGAGCTGGTAGTGACGCATCATTCCAGCAGAAACGAACAATAACTGATATCACAGGGTGTAAAACAATCAACAAATGATGCATATCGACCAATTAATGGACACCTGATGATAACCAGAGAACACTTGGTCGAAACGTTGTATCGATAATAACATCTATATCAACCAATATGTGAACAATAGTTTGTGATCATACTAAAATAAAATTCTTCTATTAACTTACAAATAAATAAAATTCTTTTTGGCGATACATCAAAGAAATATATTATTTTTCGGTAATTTTTAGTTAATAATTAAAATTTCACTAAATTTACAAGCTAGTGATGAGAAATTTTCAGGCCTTTATTTTTTCTTTATATAAAATATTAGAGTAGACGCGTGTTATATTTTTACACACAAAGAAGAAATATTTTTTCTCTTGAAAAACTAAATTATAATGCCATTTGGCTTGAATATTTTTTAATTAATTTTGCAAAATTTCTTGACAAAGTAGAACCAGATTTACATATTTGATAATACAACAATCGTACCTAAATATTCTCTATTCTCCAGAGAAACGGATAAATCTAACTCGATCAAACAGCGTGCAGCTCCTTACCAAATAAAAGTAACTATGCAGTCATCCGAATAGTCTCCCTTTTTTCTTTAACTATGGAGAAACAAATGCATAATTTGAGTGAAACTTCACTCATTTCCAAATATTCTCTATTCTCCAGAGACACCGATAAACATCGGTTGGAGAAACAGCGCTCAGCTACTTAACAAATTGTGTGAAATAGTTCTAATTTCCGAATTTTGTCTGTTTTCCAGAGAAACGGATAAACCTCGTTGAATGAAACTTTGCCCAGCTTCTTTACAAATTGTGTGAAATAGCACTCATTTCCGAATATTCTCTCTTCTCCAGAGAAACGATTAAATCATATGGAAAAATAAACTTTCTCGTTGCAAAATATATTCGCAACGAAGAGAAAAAGTGACATCTATCTGCTCTTAACAATCTAACGTTATAGAATCGCTCTACAACAGTGTGTGTGTGTGTGTGTGTGTGTGTGTGTGTGTGAGAGAGAGAGAGAGAGAGAGAGAGAGAGAGAGAGAGTATTCGGCATCCGATGTTAATAACGCATAACATTATTCCAAGAAAGAAAAATTCTCGACAGCAAAAAAGACAAACATCGAAATCCACTCAGAAAACAGCCTTTTTAAAAAATCTAACCAAAGAAAACACCAGACTAGTAACCGGTTGCCATAGCAACCCCCCAATCACGATCGCAAACGAAAAGTTTTATTTAGAAGATAATCAGTGGGTTCAGTTCAACTATTAAAGTTTCATCAAACACATTATTTATTTTTTATAAAGCAAGTGTAAATGTCTTTACTTTCAAGATAATATCATTCGCAACTACGCTTTTATTTATAAAATAATTTTATTTTTTCCATTTTATTATTACTTTCTTTTATTTTCTAAAGTATTTTAAAATCGTTTTTTAAAATAGATAGATATTTTAACAGACTGAGATAGATAGATAGATAGATAGATAGATAGATAGATAGATAGATAGATAGATAGATAGTACAGACTAAGAGAAGATAGATAGATATAAAAAGGTGTGAGTTAGTTTGATATGGGCACAATGAAATAGATAGATAGATAGATAGATAGATAGATAGATAGATAGATAGATAGATCTATCTACTCCAATTAATCTATCTATCGCCCGATTCACACTTCACTCACGTCTGTTGAACAGGTTAAGAGGCTCATCCCTGGTTCCCTGTTTAGGATATGGTTTCCGGCTTTATCTTTTCCAATCTTTTCACTATTACGTAGCCCCCTGCACATCAGTGGCGTTACCGCCTTGCTCGAGGTGATACGATTAAAAAAAAAAGAGATAGATAGATAGATAGATAGATAGATAGATAGATAATTGAACACACTAAAGAAGTATATAGAAAGATAGATAGATATAAAAAGGGGTGAGTTAGATTGATATGACCACAATGAGATAGATAGATAGATAGATAGATAGATAGATATTGATCAGATTGAGAGAGAGAGAGAGAGAGAGAGAGATAGATAGATAGATAGATAGATAGATAGATAGATAGATAGATAGATAGATATGAACAGAGCAATAGATAGATAGATAGATAGATAGCTAGATAGATAGATAGATATTGGGCTACATAGATAGATAGATAGATAGATAGATAGATAGATAGATAGATGGTATTCCTCTTTAAAACAATCAGTCGAATCTCTATCCGTCATTTTGAAATATTTAAAATACAATACTCTTCGAAATGACCCCACCTCCCGAGTTTGTGTCTGTTTCCAGAACTCCGCCCAGAAATGTAGATAATGCGAATTGTTCGGCTGACAGATCAAAAAATCACATAACGTCACCGTCTTAACGAGAATTTCTTTTTAATCTAATAACCTTTCAGTAGAATTCTTCCCTACATCAGTTCTCGTTCACGAACACAAGTACCCAAAATTGTTTTTCTTACGTTGCTCCAAACGACCCGATAAAGTAGAGAAATATAAACAAAAATACGAAAGAAAGAAAAAAGTGACGTCAAACGTGGGACAAAAGAACGAAAGTATAATACGAAAGAAAAGGAAAAAAAAAGTAAAACAAAAACGTATAGAATTTAGAAAAAAGAAAAATAGGCCCAGATGAAGCAACAAGCCTGATTGCCTCCCCCTCCGCACAATGGCGGAAATACACGCGCACATCATTTGTGGCTAAACGACTTCTGGAGACAAAAGTGGCAAATGTGAAAAGAAAAATGAACCATTTTCTTTCGAGTTTTCCTTTGGCGGCGGAAGTAGCGGTCATTTGTGCAAGTGCACCGGGAAACGGGTCGTTTCGTCTAAAATCTTGAGCCTTTCTTGAATCTATACTAAGGTTTGGGAGATTTAATCAATCAGTTAAACAATAAAATTATTTCCATCTGTTCATATCTATCTATCTATCTATCTATCTATCTATCTATCTATCACTCTCTCTCTCTCTCTCTCTCTCTCTATATATATATATATATATATATATATATATATATTATTATTATTATTTATACAGGAGTTATTTCGCTACCTTGGATTCCACCATGAGTGGTTTCTTCAGGCGATTTTTAATAACAAAAAAAATATTAAAAATCGCCCGAAAACACCACTCATGGTAGAAACCTAGGTCGCGTAATAACTCGTTCATAAATGAAAAATATTCAAAAGTTCTACAATATGACTGTATAGAACACTTTTAATACAAATGTGTACTGGTCTAACCCTATTAGGGCCAAAAACTAAGTATTAAACAACCAGTATATATATATATATATATATATATATATAGTGTCATCCACAGGCAGATCTGTTTCGCTGTATCACAACCATTCAGTACGGTTAGAGTCCGATTGCTTTTAAGCCAGGATTGAAACCCACCCGAATTGGCGTCAGTCGGCGATTCTACCGCTGGGCTATGGACGCTCGGTGGAAGAAGGCAGACCTTTTAGCGTGTATATTATCATTATACACGCCCAATAGCCAGAGTGCTCTAATTCATTACGGAATGAGTGATGAGTACACACACACACAGACACACACACACACACACACACACACACACAGACACACACACACACACACACAGACATAGACACACACACACACACACACACACACACACACACACACACACACACATATATATATATATATATATATATATATATAGGGTGTCCTTAAAGTATGTGTGCACTTAAAAATTTATAACTTTATTTGTATTTGTGATAGAAATAATCTGTAAAAAATGTTATAAAGTTTAATGTGCCTAGTTTTAAGTATAGGTAATTTTTAGATATGTAAACAGAATAGGTGGGTCATTTTATGGGCCTCTACGTTTGCCAGATTTGACTCCATTAGATTTTTTTATGGGGACATGTGAAAAGAATTGTGTATGCAATGAAATCTTGTTCATTAGAAGATTTGAAAGCTAAAATAGCAAATGTGATTTTAGGCATTACTGTAAATCAGTTGGTAAAAGTTCATCGTGAACTGCAAAATCGTATTACCCTTTTAATTCCTAATGATGGATGGCAAGTGAAAACTTTAATAAAATTTCAATAAAACCTTAAAAAATATAGATTTACTTCTTTCTAATCCATTTTACAAATTATTTCTGTCGCAAATACACATAAAGTTATAACTTTTTTAAGTGTACACGAACTTTCTGGACACTCTGTATAAGGCTATATGAATTCTGATGTATCTATATATCAATACGCATCATTGTTGTACGCATAAATCATATATATATATATACATATAGATGTACATATTATATATGAAACTACATATATCTACATATAATTCTGTTTATATGTTGTGATCTATATATTTATCTCTCTCAATATGTAAATCTATACATATATATAAATGTACGTATAATATAGTATATAACCTGCATACACACACACACACACACACACACACACACATATATATATATATATATATATATATATATATATATAGGGAACCTCGAGGTAACATAAAGATTAGCAAGCTTGTCTCGCTAGAATCATTGCAATTGAGTGCTAAGTTCGATTCTCATTGGGTGCTCCATACTTTCGGCCTTGTGCCACATCTAAGCTACACTTAGAAAATCACCATATATATATATATATATATATATATGTAGTAAAAACAGAAATAGGGCTGTTCTAACGAGAGAAATAAAATCTAAACTTAAACAAAACGTTTATGGCTTCTTGCACTTTTATTCTCTCTCTCTCTCTCTCTCTCTATATATATATATATATATATATATATATATATATATATATATATATATATATAGAGAGAGAGAGAGAGAGAGAGAAAGAATTAATAGATGCAAGAAGTGTGTCACTTAGCTAAGAGATGTTAAATTCATCATCTGGAGTCTTAAAGTTTTGCAGACGGACCCCTGAGAATCATTCCGCCTACTCGTCAGTGTGTATAAACTTTTGTCGCACCCGGAAATCAATTTTTTTCACTAGGAACATATCATAGAAAGAAACTGTCCCTCTCTGTCTTCTCACTCACTCTCTCTCTCTTTATCTCTCCACTATCTATATCCCTCCCATTTCTCTCTCTCTCTCATTCTCTTTATCTAGCTATCTAGCTATCTATGTTTATATATATATATATAAATGTATCAATAAAGATATATCTATATATCATTATGTATCATTGTACACACTATTTTTTCTTTATTTAACGTCATAATTTCTTTTTTTTTGTGGGTTGTTTAATATCATTTCGTCTTTGTCAGTATTTCACTTTTCTTTCTTTCTTTAATAATGCTTTCTTTTGTTTTTTATTTATTTATTTCTTTTTCTTTCTTCCTGAATTTTCATTCTTTTCTTTTTCTTTTCCTTCCTTTCTCATGAAGCTTTCTTTTCCTTTTTTATCTTTCCTATTTAATTTCAAATGTTGCTACGAAAATTGTTTTCTTTCCTTCTTTCTCTCATTCCTTCTTTTATTCATACTTTGTGTTTCTTTTTTCTTGATTTCTTACTTCTTCTTTATTATCATCTCTTTCCTTCTTTTATTCTGTCATTCTTTTTTTTCACATATCTTTTTTACATTCTTTCTTTCGTTTTTTATTTCTTTCTTCCACATAGATATCCTTCTTATCTTTATTTCATTTTTTTCTTTATTTCACATAGATAACATTTTTCTTCTCATCTTTCGTTCTTTCTATGCTTCAAATAGATATCCTCCTTCTTTAAATCTTTCTTTAATTCTTCTTCCTTTCCTTTTTTTTTTAATCGTTCCGCTCCAGGCAAGACGGTAACGCCACTGATGCGCAGGGGTCTACATAAGAAAAAAGATTATAGGAGGAGAGTAAAGAGAAAGACGAACCGGTTACAGAGGGTGTCAGAGAGGGAGCAAGAAAAGGCTGGGAATACAGGTGTGATGACAGTTAAAAATGTAGAGAGAAAGGAAAATATACAGGGTGATGTAGAAAGAACTGGAGTCAAGTGGTTAAGAGATGGGTTTTGACATTGCATTTAAATTCCTCGAGGTTGTGGCCACCAGGTAAGCAAGAATATGAAAGAGAGTTCCATAGGTGGGAAATGCGAGAAAAGAAGCTGATAGAGTAGAATTTCCGGCTGTATTTGGTTGATCTAAATGTGAATGGGTGGAACTCAGTTGCCAGTCTGGTTGCACGACTAAACACATGTGGTAGGGGCACCAGTGACTTAAGTTCGTCAGAGCAGAAGCCATGAAAATATATATAGAACACACAGAGGGAAGGAACATCCCGTCGGTGAGAAAATGGCTGGAGACGAACCGCCTAGTCGGTATCTTTCACATTACTGATTCTCCTTTGGAGCCTGTCGAGAACACTGAGATGAACAGCGGGGGCGCCTGGCCATATATGACAGCAGTATTCCATGCACGGACGGATGGTTGATTTGCATATGTGCAAGATGGATTCTGGCGGAAAAAACATCCTGGCACGACACAGTGATGCAACCTTCCTAGCAGTGGATTTAGCTATTGACTCAATGTAATGGATCCACTTGAGATCGGAAGATAGGGTAAGGCCGAAGAGGCGCAATGTATTGCATTCAGGGAGACTCGCTTGGTCTATGCTTAGGGGAGGCGGGAGCGGTTGCCTGTGATAATTGACAGAGAGCAGCTTCGTCCTAGCAGTTATTTCATATTAGCAGCATAGCCCGGCGTTGCTCGGGTGTAATGAAAGCTTTAAAACTAATCCATGGTCCTGGAGCTTAGACTCAGCCAAAAGAATATTTGAAATAATAAAATAATTGCGACAATTTACCAATCGCACCTAATATATATATATATATATATATATATATATATATATATATATATATATATACGAGCAGTATAGCCCGGCTTTACTCGGATGTAATGAAACCTTTAAAACGAATCCATGGTCCTGGAGCTTAGACTCAGCCAAAAGAATATTTGAAATAATAAAATAATTGCGACAATTTACCAAGCCGGGCTATACTGCTCGTATATATATATATATATATATATATATATATACGAGCAGTATAGCCCGGCTTTACTCGGATGTAATGAAAGCTTTAAAACGAATCCATGGTCCTGGAGCTCAGACTCTTTGGACGTTGTTGGTACGAAAGACGAAAATGCAGCAGTTGTTTCCAGTTAAAGCGAAACCGTAGACTGAAAGGAAAATGAATGGATGTAAGTCAAATTTTGATTTCCTGGTATCGATATCCAATAAGTTTTTTTCGTCGTAAACTGAATTTTGAAGGCTAAATAAGTCTTCTGGGTAAATGGTATCATGTCTGAGGCTAAGAACTACAATTATACTTACTTAGAGCCAAACCCGAAGTAAAAACTAAAATAAAATGGCTGAAAAAAAAAACACAGACATACAGACATACAGGCAGATAAACAGATACACATACAAACATCTTGCCTTTTACACACACACATATATATATATATATATATATATATATATATATATATATATATATTATCGATTGTCTGCACTATTGTAAGAACTGCAACCTTGAAACCTCTGAATATCGGTTCTTATGTCTTTGTCTATGAGTGTATCAAATTTGATTAAAATCGGACCACTCCTTCTATCACCCGATTTTTTCGATTATCGATTATCGATATTTATCGGGGGTACCTAGACATAAAACCTAGCTAAGAACACTCGCAGACGCTTATAGTACAACTGTGTGCATTTTCAAGAAAATCGGTTCAGCCGTTTCGGAGTCTATAGGTAACGGACACACACACACACACACACACACACACACACACACACACACACACACACACACACACACACACACAGAGTCAAAGTTCCATTTATAAATAAGTTTAGATAGATATTATTTTTCTCATTTTCTTTCTTTCATTTTTTTTCACTCTCAGTGATTTCCTTCTCTTTACACATTGTTTTTATTTTACTATTATAATTTCTTTCTTTTGAGCTTTTGTTTTCTTATTATTATTTCTTCAATTTTTCTTTCTATTGGGAAAATATGTTTAGTTCTTTTTCATGTCATACTTCATAATTCTTCATTTCCTTTTTTTTTTTTTTGATTCTATTCATTTCTTTTAAATCTTCACTTCTAACTCAACACAACTTAATTCTTCGCCCTCAGTAAATTCCTTCTTCCTTTTCTCTAACTTAACTTCACCATTTTATTTTGCAGTTCTTCCGTCTTCAGTTTTCTTGCAGTCAAATTAAAGATACGTCTTCTTCTTCTATGTGCCCTCTCCTTTCAGGACGTAGGCGATCATGGCCTTCCACCTCTCCCTATCCCTGGTGTCTGTTAGCAAGCTTTCTCCTGTAACCCCGCTATAGCCGATAAATCTAGAATATAAATGTATAGAAACTAGCGTGGCCACAAAATGAGGGATCAGTTTATATATTGATTATAATATAGATTTGATTCCCCACTTTATATCCACATTATAATTGCTTATAAATAGTTGGCATATATCTTCTCCTATGTGCTCTGTCCTTTCAGGATATAGGCCATCATGGCTTTCCACGTCTCCCTATCCCTGGTGGCTCTTAGCAAGCTTTCTCCTGTTACACCACGCAACCCCCTTTCTGTCATCCATCCTCTCAGACCCTTCAAATATTTTATCCAGTGCCTTCCTCTGTTTATTTTTCCCTCTATCTGGCCTGTTAGTATCAGGTTCCCCAAGCCCTCCTTCCTGATTGCATATCCCAGAAACTTCAGTTGTCTCTTCCTGATGCTCACTATTAATTTTCTTTTTCTTTTCCATGTTTTCTAAAACCTCATTATTGCTCACATGCTCGATCCATGATATCCGCAGCATCCTTCTGTAGAACCACATTTCAGTTGCTTCAAGTTTTTCCTTCGTCTAAGATAATATTGTCCAACATTCACTGCCATATTGAAGAACTGACATCACATAGAAATCTAGTACTCTTTTCTTTGTTTTTAGTGAAAGTTTCCTATGTCTTAATACTTTACTCAGCTTCTGGAATGTGTCCTTCGCCATGCCATTTCGTCTTCGTATCTCTGTGTCGCACTTTCCATCTCTTGTTAGAACACTTCCTAGGTACTTAAATTTTTGTACTTGTTTGATTCTGGTATCACTCACCTGTATTTGGCATTTTGGGTTGCACCTTTTTTTGATGACCATGCATTCAGTTTTCTTGCAGTTTATTTGTAGTCCTTTCTTGTCACTCTCTTCAGCTACCTACTGTAGGATGTCTTTTTGTTTCCTTTCCGTGTCTGCTATCAACACTGTATCATCTGCATATCATATGATTCTCATATTGTGGCCTCCGATCAAGTTTCCAAAATAAAATTCTACCCGCACCCAATTTTTTTAATTTTTTTTCCGCATCTCCCCTACACATTTTGTCCGCCATTCTCGAGAAGCCATTTATTCGACATCCTCCAAAGGCCGAGTCTCTGAGACTCGTTTTCTGTTTATATAATTTAAATGACACTGGGCAATTTTACCCAATTTAACGTAACCTTTACTTTGAACGAAGATTTTCAAACAACGAATGGGATTGGACAGGTTTTGTTAGTCAGAAAAAATGGCGGTGGTTCGAGGCAAAGAGAAGAGAAAGAAGTGTAGCGTAGAAAGAATGGAAGAAAGAAAGGAGAAAATAACCTGGATAAAGAACCCCATTTAGTTGAGATACTTTTCTATCAACAAAAACGACATACACAAAATATGCACACAAAGATAATGATATATATATATATATATATATATATATATATATATATATATATATATATATATAATTCCTCCATTGGTCTTTCTTTTATGTTTCACTCTTTTCATTATCTATCTTTGTCACCAAAGTTAATTCCTATATTCATTATTTATTTTATTCACATTCTTTCGGGTTTTTCTTTCATTGTTTCTTTCTTCATAATTTTCATTTTTCTTATTCATATGTATGTATGTATGTATGTATGTATGTATCTATCTATCTATCTATCTATCTCAGTCCATTCACATGTATGTATGTATGTATGTATGTATGTATGTATGTATGTACCTATCTGTCTATATATATATATATATATATATATATATATTCATGGCCGTATCTGACTACCGGTCACACCGGGCACTGGTCCAGGCTGATCCGTGCAATCATAGTGAAAATCCGGGTAAGGAAAAATGTCTTTGTCAGAAATCAAACTTAACAATTCACAAAGAAAGAAAGAAAGAAAGAAAGAAAGAAAGAAGGAAAGAAAGAAAGAAAAACGAAGAAAATATTCGAATGAACGCAGTAAAAATCTGTTTATTTATTTCTTAATTTTGGGAGAAAAGACTGGTTATACTCAGAAAGTCAGAACCCGATTTCCTGCTTTCGTTCACGTTCTGGGCCTAATTTCCATTGGAATAGCCGGAAAAATCCGCATAAATCATAGTTTCTGGAAACGGATGACACTGACGATGTCATCCCATTCTCAACTAATAAGCCCTATATATATATATATATATATATATATATATATATATATATCCATCCAGCCAGGCATCAGGGTATGAGGATGAACTGCATCAGTCAGCAAGGCCTCTGATGAGGAGATTTTGTGGAGCATGTGAGCCCCTCTTAACAGTTGGACAAAGCCAAGACGCTCAAAACACTCGGACACGATAACTTGTGATTTCGAGCTAGCCCAAATATCAACGGCTCCTTGAAGAGAGCCTACCAAATTTCGCTCACAAGGCTTCGGTCAACGCATGGTATGGTTTTAAGGCATTTTCTAATGTTGCCGTACGCTGGGGTCACCTCCATCAGACAGATAACATCAAGAATTTAACTTCCTGATTAAACCGACCCTGGTGAGATTCGAAAGCGAAACTTCTAACCATTCGGCCAAGAGCCAATACTATATAGTTTAAGAGAAACACATAAATCTAACATATCTATCAGCCCCGTTATATCTGGAATTAATTGTGCACATAAGTTAACTTGAGCAATCGCTAAAATCCTAATACCTTTCCTATGTAGCCTCATCACTGGACACATCAAACAATCAGGTGACTAACCTCAAAGAATAGGAAACATTAATATGGAAAACAAGTCTATGGCGAGTCAAGATATCAAATCACTATGCACAAACATTCCCATCACAAAATATCTTAACATCCTAGAGTCCTCGGCATGACGGTAAATTGCATCCAGCAGCAAGGCCTCTGAATGGAAGGTTGTGAGGAGCATGGAAACACTTTTTAATTGCTGTTGTTCCCTGGTCCACCCTGACCCGAAGTTATAGCATTTGTTAGGGTCCCAGTTATGGGCAAATATTTAACCCCGCCAAAAAACACTATGAAGTTATAAAAATAGACTTTTAAAGAAAGATATACATAAAAATAGACTTTTATTGAAAAGTATACATTTTTGAAGAAAAATTATTGCCGTAACACTTTTTTGAAGGTAAAAAAATTATTCTCAGCAAAACATCTTTGAATACAAAACTGGAAGGCATTTTCAATTTTCTAAAAAAAAATAAAACATAAAGACATCCACCATCAAAGATGATATGATCTTGTATTGACATAAAACATTGCTATGCGACGACAACTGTCACCGAATTGCAAACGCAATTCGTAAATTTGTAATGCGGTTCTGTGATGTCTTTATGTTAACGTCCCTGTAACATCTCTAAAGATAGCTCATGTGAGCTGAAAACTTAGAACCAGAATAATAAAAATATCTCCAAATGCTGGACAATTTTTGCCTTTATTTTCAACTGAAATTAAAGCCAAAATACGATGCTTAGAACGGATCATGATCAAACATAATAGACATTCATTGTCTGTTATATTTAACAATATATGTTTAGAAAATTATCTGCCTCTCGATACACTAGATAGATAGATAGATAGATAGATAGATAGATAGATAGATAGATAGATAGATAGATAGATAGATAGATAGATAGATATACAAGTTTCATAATCCGACCTTCCAACCTTTTTCAGCTAAACTCGCAAACAAATTAGCCAATCCGAACACTAGGATCATTGCCAACAACTTCAAGACTATTGGAGATATAATCAAGACAAAAATATACCAAACACCATTTCATATACCAGAATTTATCAGACAACGCAAAGATGTGTACGTGGAGTTAGCCATCACGTGATCTAAAACTTGTATCTACGAACACAATAGAGTCTTGCGTTAAAACAAACGCTCTCTCTCCCTTCCTCCTCTCTCTCTCTCGCTCTCTCTCTCTCTTTTTTTCTTTCTTTCTTTCTTTGTACCCTAAGGGAAATAAGGAGAAATGTAACGTTTATATCCGAATTTCGGCGGGAATTAGGAAGCAACGGCTTTATACTTATGAGCACCCTTTCACCAGCGTTTGTTTAAGATACCAAACATCCCTTTCTAG
This sequence comes from Ascarosepion bandense, assembly GCA_037127315.1. Taxonomy (NCBI): domain Eukaryota; kingdom Metazoa; phylum Mollusca; class Cephalopoda; order Sepiida; family Sepiidae; genus Ascarosepion; species Ascarosepion bandense. The sequence continues at coordinate 1,819,686 of JBBBDQ010000913.1, forward strand.
AAAATACTGAGCACCTCGACATTTTCGGTAAAGATATAAGAATAATCAAGAATCTCTACTGGCAGCAAACGGCCTGCATACGGACAGGTAACGACCTCAGTAGATACACAAAGATAGAAAAAGGCGTAAGACAAGGATGTGTCTTTTCACCGGATTTATTCAACCTATACAGCGAGAATATTTTGAGGACCCTAGATGACACACCAGGATTTATTATTGGAGGCCACAACCTGAACAACATAAGATACGCGGACGATACAGTACTGATTGCGGACACGGAAAGGAAACTGCAAGATCTCATACAGAAAGTAGCAGTGGAGAGTGACAAGAAGGGACTACAAATAAACTTTAAGAAAACTGAGTGCATGGTCATCAGCAAAAGATACAACCCAAAATGCCAAATACAGGTGGGGGATAACAGAATCAAACAAGTCCAAGAATTTAAGTACCTAGGAAGTGTTCTAACAGGAGATGGAAAGTGCGACAAGGAGATCCGAAGACGAATTGGCATGGCAAAGGACGCGTTCCAGAAGATGAGCAAAATACTAACACACAGGAAAATCTCAATAGAAACGAAGAAAAGAGTGCTAGACTGCTACGTGATGTCAGTTCTTCAGTACGGCTGTGAATGCTGGACAATATCATCGAAAATGAGGAAAAAACTGGAAGCGGCCGAAATGTGGCTCTACAGAAGGATGCTACGGATATCGTGGACTGAACATACAAGCAACGACGAAGTGTTAGAAAGAATGGCAACAAAAAGGAAATTGATGCTGAGCATCAGGAAGAGACAACTGAAGTTCCTGGGACATGCAATGAGGAAGGAGAGCCTGGAGAACCTGATACTGACTGGTCAGATAGAAGGAAGGAGAGACAGAGGAAGGCAGCGGATAACATATCTGCAGAGTCTGATCAGGTGGATGACGGAACGGGGGTTGCCAGGAGCAACAGGAGCAAACATACTAAGAGCCACAAGGGATAGGGAGACGTGGAGATCCATGATCGCCTACGTCCTGAAGGGCCAGGGCACATAGAAGAAGAAGAAGAACTTAGATCCTCAGATAAAATGAAAATTCATAGACAAGGCTAGGACCCCGAATAGCTTAAGAGATAAATGTAATCTATGACGGAAAAAATTAAAAAAATTAAAATTTCAAGACCAAAATATACTCCTTGACAAACGAAGGGAGATCATAAGTATGTGTCGCCATAGAAATAAGTAAAAATTACAATAATTATCCTATTCTCCCAATTAGTCCCTGAGCAGTTACTTTCCCACCACCTACCACTACAAACTCAAGGTTCAAGCCACATACCTCTCACTACCCAAGAGAAATTGCTACTAAATCCTTTCCCCTAGTCTAACCCAAATAAAACGAATACATCCCCTCTCCTTTACCTAAGCTAACCCCTGGGCTTAGAATTTTTCCTTATTCTCTGTTTATAAGGGGTCGAAGAAAGCATGCCTTAAAATGATATGTTGAAAATGCCTATTTCCAAACTAAGTTTTATCTGAATTTACAGATATATATATATATATATATATATATATAGGAAAGAATATTAATAAAAAGTTTTGAATTTAAAAATGTACTTTTTTTTAACAGTATTTGTTTATTTTTATTATATTTTATATTTCAGACCGCCCTCGGTCCTTCATCAGAAACAACTGATTTTTAAATTTGAATTAGAAACGTATTTCACGATAGCGTTCGAATATTTTTTTGTTTACATCACGTGAAAGAAACATACTGGATTTTAAAATTAAATACACACAAGCTAGGGTTAAATAGGGACTTAGGTGTGTTGAATCTTTACAAATATTTCAATAGCTAAAAACTTTTTTCAGATATTCCAAGAAATTTTTATCTAAAACAAACAGACTTTCTATACGGACATGCCGCATGTTGTGAACAAACACACCACGTGATGTAAACAAAAAAATATTCGAACGCTATCGTGAAATACGTTTCTAATTCAAATTTAAAAATCAGTTGTTTCTGATGAAGGACCGAGGGCGGTCTGAAATATAAAATATAATAAAAATAAACAAATACTGTTCAAAAAAAGTACATTTTTAAATTCAAAACTTTTTATTAATATTCTTTCCTATACATATTAAGACAGTATACGTGGATGATCATCACTATATATATATATATATATCTATATATATATAGTCGCAAAATCATAAAACTTACATACTATCTGCTAATGTTAAATCTGTCTACAAAATTCCAAGACACTCATTAATCAACTATATTCACTATCCACATCACTTTCTTCAAAATTCAAACGGACAATTCACAAGACTTATTCCCTTATCACTAACCCCCACCAACATCCCACACACAACTCACCAAATATAAGAAAAGACGCTTTCCATTCCTGTCCAAATCACCTGATGAGACATTGTAGTTTCAATGTCGAAACAAATGTACGATTTGTAGTGAATATATAAGAAATTTGTACATGTTCTAAAATATGATTTATAATAAATATTCACAGCTCTATCTAAACTTATTTATAAATGGAACTTTGTCTGTGTGTATGTGTGTCCGTTACCTATAGACTCCGAAACGGCTGAACCGATCTTCTTGAAAATTTACACAGTTGTACTATAAGCGTCTGCGAGTGTTTTTAGCTAGGTTTTGTGTCGAGGTACCCCCGATAAATATCGAAAATTGATAATCGAAAAAATTGGGTTATAGAAGGCGTTGTCCGAGTTTAATCAAATTTGATACACTCATAGACAAAGACATAAGAAACGATATTCACAAGATTCAAGGTTGCAGTTCTTACAATAGTACAGACAATCGATAATATATATATATATATATATATATATATATATATATATAAAAGGCAAGATGCTTGTGTGTGTCTGTTTATTTGCCTGTATGTATGTATTTTTTTCAGCCCTTTTATTTTAGTTTTTGCTTCAGGTTTGGCTCTAAGTAAGTATAATTGTAGTTCTTAGTCTCAGCCATGATACCATTTACTCAGAGGACTTATTTAGCCTTCAAAATTCAGTTTACGATGAAAAAAAACTTATTTGATATCGATACCAGAAAATCAAAATTTGACTTACATCCATTCATTTTTCTTTCAGTCTACCGTTTCGCTTTAACTGGAAACAACTACTGCTGTTTAGTCTTTCATGCCAACATACTGCTAGTATATATATATATATATATATATATATATATATATATATATAAGGTACGATTGGTAAATTGTCGCAATTATTTTATTATTTCAAATATTCTTTAGGCTGAGTCTAAGCTCCAGGACCATGGATTAGTTTTAAAGCTTTCATTACACCCGAGCAACGCTTAAAAAAAATTTTTTCTTCGTTCCTTATTCACTCGGATATATATATATTAGATATATTTTTTATTGACTGACACGTTTTCTAAGGCTGTTTAATTCTTTCGGGTTATTTAAAGATAGAAAAATATTTCTGGATTTCATGAATATATTTCTTGCAGACGGTGAAGATTTGGTGATACAATTCTTACTATTTCACCCATAGCAGTGGAAAAAATAGGTGGATTCATACCGTTCACGCATTATTTTCATATAAGTGAATATAGGAGCTCAGTTCGAATTGACACTCGATTCTCAGATTAGCAATGCCGAGGTGTTATCAGCTGCCAGATAGACTGAACTATCGCCCGGTTTCACACTCCACCCACGTCTTTTGAACAGGTGAAGAGGCTCATCCCTTGTTCCCTGTTTAGGATGTGGTTTCCGGCTTTCTCTTTTCCAATCATTTTGCTCTTAAGTAGCCCCATGCGCATCAGTGTCGTCACCGCCTTGCATGGGGTGATATGATTAAAAAAATAAATAAAAAATAAAAATATAAAAAAAAACGAATGAAAGAATGAAAAGTTTGAAAAAAATAAAGAAACAAATAATTAGATTTGAAGACAAGGGCCGATTACAAAAGAAAAAACGAATGAAAATACGAAAAAGACTGAATGAGAAAAAATAAATTTTAAAATTTGACACCAAAGACAGAATAAAAGGTAAAATAATGAAAAAATGAAATAAAATTCGAGAAATAAACAATTAAAGAAAAAAATTAAATCTGAAACAAAGATCGGTTATAAAAGAAAAAAGAACGAATGAAAGTACGAAAAGTTTGAATGAGAAATAAAAAAGAATGTCTTTTGACAACAAATACAGAATATAATGTAAAAAATACAGAAAGAATAAAAACGTCTGAGAAAGTAAAAAAGAAAGAAAAAGTTAGATTTGATTGCAAAGATCGATTAAAAGAGAAAAACTAATGAAAGTTGGAATAAGAAAAAAAAAAAAGAAATTTGACAAGAAAGACAGAATGAAAGGGAGAAAATAAAAGAAAGAAAAGTATAAGAAAGAAACTAGCTTAAAAGAAGCACATTATCCCCTCAACTCTCCCGGCCCAAATGACCACTTTCTTTCCATTCGTAGTATTTATTTAATTAGTACCCGCCCATTAACGTTGTAATTTCATTTCTTTAGAGAAGAAAAGCGAATCAGTTTTAGCCACTGTTGGAGTTCTTGCACCATGGTTGGCTGGGAGGAGACTGTTCCGGGTTTTGTGATCTCATGGGAAACGTATTTTACAAACATAGAAACGTTAAACTGACGATATAGAGTAAACAGCGGGATGAATGTTTGGTAGGATTTCAAAATATAATCACGAAGAAAGACACAAAGAGAATTTATATATTGGAACGTTTTTCGCAGTCTATTTTGTAAACTCTTGCTGCTTCAGGATTAGTATTGCATTCTTAGAACAACTGTATTCTTAGAACAATTATATCTACATCAAAGAGAATCGTATTTTGGTTATATTTTTTCGCAGTTTATTTTGTAAACTCATGCTTCGTGATTAGTGTTATAATTCTTAAAACAGATAATTATACCTACACCAAAGCGAATCATAGATTGAGACATTTTTTCGCATTTGAACATTTATATATATATATATATATATATATATATATATATATGCATATAATCGTGTCGCCCCAAGCAAGGCATTTTACTGCCACTGTTGTGCAAGGGGTTACATAGTAGGAATGTTGAGGAGTGAGCGGTTGTAGGGGGTGTCAGGAAGAGAGTAGGAGAGGGAAGAGATTACTGATGAGAGTGGGGTGGACGAGGAGGAATGTTATGAGGAGTGAGAGATCGCACGGGGTGTCGGGAAGAGAGTAGGAGAGGGAAGAGATTACTGATGAGAGTGGGGTGGACGAGGAGGAATGCTATGAGGAGTGAGAGGTTGCAGGGGATGTCAGGAAGAGAGTAGGAGAGGGAAGAGAGTAATAATGAGATTGGAGTCGGTGTAGAAAAGCATGAGAGAGAGAGGATGTAAGTTACACAGACAGGAGATGACTATTGACTTAGCAATTAAATTCTTGGAGATTATATGTGTCAGGAAAGCAAGTATGCGGAAGAGAATTCCACAGGCGGGTAGTGCGAGAAAAGCAACTGATGGAGTAGAATTTGCGTTTACAATTTATTACTTTCACAGTAAAAGGATGGGACCTAGTTGCTAATCTTGTGGCTAGATGAAATTCGTATATAGGATTTACCAGTGAGCTAAGTTCATCGTAGCAGAAGCCATGAAAGTATTTGTAGAAGAGACACAGGGAAGCCACACTGCGTCGATGAGAGAGCGACTATATCGTAGCTGCCAAGTCGGAATCGATCACATTAGAGATTTTCCGTTGGATTCAGTCAAGGTCACCTAAGTGGATAGCAGGAGCACCAGACCAGATATGACAGCAATACTCAATGCACTGTGGATGGTAGACTTGTATATGTGCAGGATTGTTTGGGACCGGAAAAACTTCCTGGCCCTACACAGAGAACCGAAAATTGCAATATGAACTCTGGTAAAAAAGAAATAATACTATAGAAAACCATTAACATAAAAAATACTATAGAAAACCATTAACATCAAAAATTGCAACATGAGCTCTGGTTTAAAAAAATGGTGACTGAACATTAGGTTTATAAGTCCCAGAAATTCAGCTGCTGTTGTTCTTAACGGCACATGGCTCAGTGGATACGGGTGTTGGTCGGTTCCAGTGACTTCCAGGCTACAACAGTGATGAGCAAGTAACTTAGAGAGTCGGGTTAGAGGGAGCTAACTTAGGACCACCAAAAGAGGCTTCGCACAAGAAATAAGAATGATATACCCCAGTGTTCGTTATGAAGGGTGATCCCCTTTCTCCCTCCATATAAATGGCATCAAAGATGAAGACAATAGTCCGAATAATGTAAATAATGTAAATACTACCTCATCTCAGAAGGCTTACGGCCTATCATGTTTAATACACCGGTTTTCGCTCGATCACCGAAGTTAAGCAACGTTGAGCCTGGTCAGTACCTAGATGGGTGACCGCTTGGGAATACCAGGTGCTGTAAACTTTTAGTGACTGATGTGCGTTGTGATGCAGTGGATATCGGCTCGGAAAGAGAAATCGGTGAACCGAGTTCGAATTCCAGTTGAATACCCTGCATTCACTTTAACACTGGTACCCTTGGGAAATGTATTAATACGTCCCTTCCCTCCTGTTATGGGTTAAATAACAATAGTAGGACTTGGGGACCCTGCCATTATAAAACAAATCCCAATGAATTTTGATACTCGAAAAAGGAAAAAGTATTACTAGACACAAAACTTATATAAAAAAAACAACAATAAATTGTTGAAAAGAAAAAGGTATTACCAGCAATAAATAAATTAAATTTAGTTGGCATTAAATGACCCGCCGAGGTTGATATACCATAAAAAACAAAACAAGCAACTAATCATCTCAGAAATATAAACAAATGTGTCGACTTATTACAAATCATTTTTGACTATTTTTTAAAGTAAGGTATAACGGCCCGGGAGCCAGTCGAGGTAGATGTTTCTTTTAAAGGATAGTTTATATGGTTAGGAGGAGAAGATAAAGGTTAACTCTAGACTTGAGCAGGTTAAGATTATAGTGTTGGAGGAAACATGCTCTTTATAGTCTCTTCTACATTGCAGAGGTTCGCGGGAAGGAACTGTTTGTGTGGAACTTTCATCTCAACGATGAAATATGGAGAGAATGAGTGTGGTTTGTTACTATGTGATAGGCATGGCGGGTCCCAGCCGCGAAGGTTAGCTCTGATGTAACTAAGATATTTAGATCGTTCGAGCACTTTCTCATGGTAGAAGGGAAAAAGCAGTGAGAACCTTCCTACATACCGTCTGTGAGTGAGAAGCTAGAGGGTGGAAAATAATTCTTTTCCACCAAAGCCTCAGAGGAGGGCTTTTGAACTGCATCAAAGCTGTAAAGTGAGGTCTTTGCAGGTCAAGCCCAACATATTTTCCAACAAAGCCTCAGAGGCGCTTTTGGACTGCATCAAAGCTGTAAAGTGAGGTATCTGCAGGTCAAGCCCAACATATTTTCAAACAAAGCCTCAGAGGCGCTTTTGAACTGCATCAAAGCTGTAAAGTGAGGTCTTTGCAGGTCAAGCCCAACATATTTTCCAACAAAGCCTCAGAGGCGCTTTTGAACTGCATCAAAGCTGTAAAGTGAGGTATCTGCAGGTCAAGCCCAACATATTTTCCAACAAAGCCTCAGAGGCGCTTTTGAACTGCATCAAAGCTGTAAAGTGAGGTATCTGCAGGTCAAGCCCAACATATTTTCCAACAAAGCCTCAGAGGCGCTTTTGAACTACATCAAGGCTGTAAAGTGAAGTCTTTGCAGGTCAAGCCCAACATCTTCAGGACATAGGCGATCATTGACTTCCACTTGCCCCTATTACTTTTTGCTCTTAATATTTTCCCTCTTGGTATCTCTCCCGAACCCCACTTTGCCACTCATTAACTCAAGCCCATCAAATATGTTTCGAGCTCCTTTCCGCTGTCTCCCTTTCCCTCTATCTGTCCTGTGAGTATCAGACTCTCTAAACCCTCCTTCCTGATTGCATGTCCCAGGAGCCTCAGCTGTCTCTTCATGATGTTAAGCATGTTTCCTTCTCGTTTGCGTCCTCGCCAACACCTCGTATTTGTTCATGTGCTCGGTACATGGTATCTTCAGCATCCTTCTGTAGAACCAGATTTCATCTGCTTCGATCCTCTCCTTCATCCTTGAAGAGATCATCTAACATTTTCTGTAATATAAAAGGACATATATTACATAGCAGTCCTGCACTCTTTTCTTTGTTTCCAATGAGATTTTTCATCCTCTTGGTATTCTGGTTAGGTTTTGAAATGCGTCCTTGGCCATGCCATTATTGAAATATTACTTCTTTTTTGTACTGATCTGGAACTCATAAAAGTAAAGAATACCATGAGAAATCAGGTACTTCCGAAAATATTTTTTATCGAGAGATACAAAAATAGAAACTGGCTTAAGACTTAAATCAATTTATACATTATTTAATATCATAAGAGAAATATAAGTCCTGCATCACTTGGGTCATCATGTCTCTTTCGAGACATGACTAACTGTGCTGAATATTTTCACGCAGTAGGTTGCCATTACTCTCTGTGGTAGACTGGTTGTCAACTAAGGCTATAGAACCCAATGTGTCTTGTCATTTAAACTATAGCTGAAGGGAGAAGCCATGGATTCATACCTTTCCCAAGGATATCTGCGCGTAAGTGAATGCAATGAATTCAACTGGAATTCGAACTCGATTCTCCGATTTCTTGTTCCGAGCCGATATCCACTGCACTACATACATACATACATACATACATACATACATACATACATACATACATACATGAAAATAAGTTTCTGATATCACTGGAATTAACTAATGGATAAAAATTCATATGTATCCACGGTTCTAGACATTATTTAATATTTTCCACGCGGATAAGGGTGTAAAAAGAAAGAAAAACAAATAAAATATAAAACATTCAAACCACTTGAAATGCCATAGAATACATTTTTATTTGATCCATTTTCATTCTCCAATTCCAACCAAAATCGATTCTCTCATAACGAGTCTAAATGCACACGAAATGTGTATTTGATTCGATAAATCAATATTTCAACAAATCGATACAATTAGCAGGATATTGCCAAAAGTGGCGCCTACTTCTTTAAATGCTTTTGGACGCAGCCGGCATTAGGGTCAACAAGTCACGTTTGGGTCATTCGAAATTCCACAAACAGAAAATGGACTAGGTGTTTCGGATTTTTCCGAGACTAACTGAGTTTTCAGGACACTGATCGAAGACCTTTGCGAAATCCTTTTACAAGATGATACTGGGATTTTTCAAGTACGCAAATGTAGTGAGTCCAAAGAGCATTAAAGAATTAAGGGCATTAAAAATGGGATGAAATTATTTACCTGCAAATCGGAGACGAGTTCGAATTCTAGTTGAATTCGTTGCATTCACTTACGTGCAGATATCCTTGCGAAAGTTATGAATGCGTTGCTTCTCACTTCAGCTATAGGTCAAATAGATTGGGTTCTACAGCCTTGGTTGGCAACCAGTCTACCGTAGAAAGCAATGGCAACCTACTGCGTGAAAATCTTCATCCCAGTCAGTCATATCTCGAAAGAGTGATGAAGGACTTACAATTCTCTCATGATATTAAATAATGAATAAATTGATTTAACCCAATTTCTATTTTTGTATCTCGCGATAAAAGATATTTTCGAAAGTACCTGATTTACCTCTAATTATAACTCAATAATATAATACATATCTTCTCCCTCTAGCTATGAGTCAAATAACAGGACAGTTTGGGGTCTATAGCCTTGGTCGGCAACCAGTCTACCGCAGAAAGTAATGGCAACCTACTGGGGGATAATCTTCTGCCCAGTCAGTCATGTCTCTTTCGAGACATGATCGCCCAAGCGTGTATCACGTATGGCACTCAACTGACTGACTGAATAGTTGGAAAGACAATTAAAGCTTCTACTGGGCATAATGAGGGGGACCAGTTTTCTATTGTTATGAAGTAATAAGCTGATCCCCCTTTAATTACTACTTAATAATATAATACATATCTTCTCCCTCTAGCTATGAGTCAAATAACAGGACAGATTGGGTTCTATAGCCTTGGTCGGCAACCAGTCTACCGTAGAAAGTAATGGCAACCTACTGCAGGATAAACTTTTGCCCAGTCAGTCATGTCTCTTTCGAGACATGTAAGGCTTCTACTGGGCATAAAGTGGGGGATCGATTTTCTATTGTTATAAAGTAATAAACTGATACTCCTCTAATTTCTACTTAATAATATAATACATATATTTTCCCTCTAGTTATGAGTCCAATAACAGGACAGATTGGGTTCTGTAGCCTTGGTCGACAACAAGTCTTCCACAGAAAACAATGGCAACCTACTGCGGGATAATCTTCTGCTCAGTCAGACATCTCTCTTTCAAGACATGATCGCCCAAAGCGTGTATCAAGTATGGCACTTAACTGACTGACTGAATATAATAGTTAGAAACATGATTAAGATTTCTATTGGGCATAAAGTGGGGGATCGGTTTTCTATTGTTATGAAATAATAAACTGATCCCCCTCTAATTACTACTTAATAATATAATACATATCTTCTTCCTCTAGCTATGAGTGAAATAACAGGACAGATTGGGTTCTGTAGCCTTGGTCGGCAACCAGTCTACTGTAGAAAGTAATGGCAGCTACTGCGGGATAATCTTCCGCGCAGTCACTCATGTCTCGAAAGAGACATGATCGCCCAAGCGTGTATCATGTGAGGCACAACTAACTGAAATTGCCTGATGTATTGTGATATATTATCTGTTTGTTTTTCTAGAACATTTAGTCAGTGAGTTAAATGATAAGATAAAGGTCATGGTCAGGATTTCTGTAATTGCATAAGTTTTTACTATGGGCAAATTAAGATGTGTAGAAGAATTACTATTGGTATTGTTCTATCATTTCAATCATTTGTAATTTAATTACTTAATTATTTTTTCTAAATTATATATATATATATATGTATGTATGTATGTATGTAATATCAATAATTCTTAGGAAAAATACAATGCTAGTCTCTTATTATTGTTTTTTTGTAAAGAATTTAGTTTAGTACTTGTTGGGTTATTATAGACTATGAGGTCAATTGTTTTAAACTTTTTATAATATATAATGAGTTTAATTTGATTATTACTTTCGACTGGTTTAACATTTCTACGTATTATGTTTTTGAGAGTTTTTTCATCTTGTTTATAATTATTATGTATTTGGTTGCAATAGTATAAGTTAATAGTTTATGTTTATTATAGTTTAATAGTTATGTTTATTTTGATGTAAACCATTATTATTAATATTATCATTATTGTTAGAGCTATTGTTAATTTTGTTGAGATACATTTTAATTTGTTGATCAATAACGGAGTTAGGAAATCCATTATTGACTAGTGTTTGATTAATGTTGTGTAATTCTTTATAAAATATAGATTTGGAAGAAGATATTATTTGTGTGCGTTGAAGTAAGTTTTTTTATAACAGCTAACTTATATCGTTGGGGGCATACACTATTATAATTAAGAAGACACGAATTTATGCTAGTTGGTTTCCTATATAGAGAAGTAGTAAATTTATGTGTGCTAGAATCAATGAATACATCAAGGAATGGGAGTTTTTATTAATATTAAGTTCTAATGTAAATTTGAGGACGGAGTGACTTTCAAATTTGTTTTTAAGATATTTAATTTGATCGATATTCTTAGCTAAAACAAAGATGTCATCTATGTATCTTACATATATAGAGGGTTTATTGTTGTCATTAATTATTTTATTTTCTAGATTTGCCATATAATAATTAGAAAAAAGGGGACCTAAAGGAGATCCCATGGCAATACCATCTATTTGTGTATAAATATTGCCTAAGGGATCGTGAAAGGGTACTTGTGTGGTGCATGCTAATAATAGTTTTTTTTAATATAGTGGGTTTAATATTGATTGATGGGAGAGTAGCATGGTTGTATACATCACGAATAATGATGTCAATTGTTTCCTGGACGGGAACATTTGTGAATAAGTTTTGGACATCCAAAGATGCAATTATTTGATTCTTAGGTTTTGCGGAATGGAGAATCTGTAAAAATTCTTCCGTGGAATTAATACTATATTTACCAGGAAGATAGGGAGTAATTAGTTTGTTAAGTGTTTTGGAAAGGTTATATATTGGTGTGGGTATTTGAGAAATGATAGGTCGGAGGGGATGATCTTTTTTATGGATTTTTACATTTCCATAAAGGTAGCCGGGCTGATAATCACCTATAATCTTTTGAAGTTTATAGGATCCTATTTCAGCATTGTTTGCAGTAATAAGTTTATTAATATGTTTTTTAAGTTGGGTTGTGGTATTACTAGTTAATTTTTTAAATTTATTGTGATCGTCGAGAATGGCCTGTAATTTGGAGTGATATTCCTGTCTGTTTAAAATAACAAATGTATTGGTTTTATCGGCACGTCGGATAACAATATTTTTGTTATTTTTGAGATGTGTGGCTGCTTTTATGAGAGGCGTATTGTATCACAATAAATTTTTCAAAAAACTGGACACCAGAACAGTTCATTTGATGCACATATAATTTTGCAGTATTAACAAAAGAACCATTCTATTTTCATTTGCAATTATTCACTTGTCAATAAATACTAAAAAATAGTATGAAATACATCATTTTTTAAAAACTGGGGTGGTCTAATAATTATTGCCGGTAGTATATATATATATATATATATATATATATATATATATATAGCAAATCTACAGGGTGCGATGGGTAGATTGTCGCTATTTGCCTTATAAATTTTTGCAAAGTAATAATAACAAAAGAACCATTCTATTTTCATTTAGAATTATCCACTTGGCAAAAAATACTAAAACTAGTATGAAATACATCATTCTTTTTTAAAAAGTGGGGTGGCCTAATAATTATGGCCGGTAGTGTATGTGTCGCTTAAGTAATTAAATCGAAGATATTTCTTAAATTCCTGATTTTAGTGACCATGAGCCAGACTAATTATACCCATTCAAATTTCTTTATAAAGAAACTATTCATAACTGAGTGAAATTTTTTCGTGAAAATTTTCTGTTCAGAAAAGTCTCTTATATCAATTTGGGAATCATTCTTGCAAAATTTTTTTCCCCTTTTTTTCAACCGTCATCCCGGTTCCTTAAGCAAAAACGTTTCTTCAAAGAATTCAGGAGAAAATCATTTTGACGATATGAAAGGATGTGGCGACGAACTAAATGCTAGAACTCTATCTTTCCTGTTCCGTCTTTATAATCTCTGCTCCCACTTCTTTCTCTCTATTTCTTCCCTAACTTCATAAATTCGATTTCATGTTTAACGAAATTATGTAATAAAAACATAAGAGTCAATCTCTTAGCCGCCCCTTATCACTCATTCCCATAACAGTGTACACAAGGAGTCACACTCCAATGCAGAAAGTTATTGCATGGTATATATATATATATTACGGAAATTAACGAAGATTAACGAAACTGGTTATAAACAACCGGCAATTTTAAATGATTTGTTTGAACATCATTTTTGATCGATACTGGTATTTACGTAGATATTATATTATTTTTACCGGCCTGATTATTTACAATAAATTTTTATTACGAAAATGTGTATCATTCGTCAGGATTTGAACCTGCGACCCCTATCCATATAGGGGAAGCCACCTGGTGCATCTTAGCCCTCTCGAGCACGAATGACCATCAGTTTAAACGAACTTAATTCAAGCCTATATAACACAATTTTCGATTCATCTTAATAACAATATCTACTCTGAAATGTATCGTAATGTCAACAAATGTAAACATGTTACGGAAATTAACGAAGATCAACGAAACTGGTTATAAACAACCGACAATTTGAAATGATTTGTTTGAACATTATTTTGAATCGATACTCGTATTTAAGTAGATATTCTGTTTATAATCAAACAATATTATATATTTATTTCTACCAGCCTGATTATTTCCGATAATTTTTTGTTACGAAAATCCTGCCGATTGATACATTTTCGTAACAAAAATTTATCGTAAATAATCAAGCCGGTTGAAATATATATATATATATATATATATATATATATATATATATATATATATATATAATAAAAACAATTCAATGATAAGATAAAATAGAAAGTTTCTGTAGGTGATTGGAATTTCGAACAGAATGATTCATTTTGTCCACCGTGATAGATTGTTCTAGTTCCACGGGTCATGCCTCTTCCGGACATCTCAGTATCAGTTATTTCCTTTTAACTCAAAACTTCAAATTTTTGTTAATTTCTGCTATAGCCAGGCCAATCAGTAAGTTAAGTTCCATTTGGGCAATCATGTCTCTAAAGGGACATGACTAACTGGGCAGAAGATTATCCCGCTGTAGGTTGCCATTGCTTTCTCCGGTAGACTAGTTGCCAGCCAAGACTACAGAACGCAATCTGTCATGTTATTTAACCCATACCTTGGAAAAAGACACGGATTAATACCTTTCCCAAGGGTACTTGCGCGTAAGTGAATGCAATAAATTCAACTGGAATTCGAACTTTGCTCCGTTCCGAGCCGATATCCATTGCACCACAACGCAATCCGAAGCCGCGTTAGGTGACACGTATTCTTCATTTTTTAAATTCTTGCTTGCGTCCTTGTGAGTTATCTATTGTTTTTCATCTTAAAATTCTTTCCCAATTCGAACTCGGCACTCCAGTTATTGAACTCATAACTCTACCGACAATTTACAATTATTTGTGGCCATTATTATAGACAATAGAGTAGATTTCTTCTTCAAATTTTAGGTTATTACTTTGTTTTGCCTTAATCACGGAGTCTTACCTCGCCGAAGCAAGAGAAGACGGTTTGTCTGCACATGCGTTTGCAGACGTCATAGAACCACGAGGCAGTTTTTGGAATGACACGGCGCATGCGTCATTGGTGAAAGCGAGGCTCTCACATGCGAGAAATTACGGTTTCTTGCTCGCGACCAAAAACTCATGAAAAGAGCCAACATCTGTTTCGGAGTCAGTTTGGTGTTGGCGATTCGTGAAGATTACACCGGTGTTCGGGAGACAGTGTTTTGTTTACGGTGCGCAGGGAACGGGGTCCCGAGTAAAGCAGTGTTCTGCGTACTACGTGGAGCAGCTAGGAGAACGGATCCAAACGGTCATTAATTCCTCTATCAACTACACTGCGAGAAACAAATACCACAGAGGCATCTTTTATCAAACAACACAAGCTTTAGTTGCTCACCGTAACGAGACTGATCACAATTTTGATTTAAAAAGGCCACTGTAATTAAAAGAGAACACAGTTTACTCAGACAAAAATATTTAGAAAGTACTTTAATCGTTCGATCATCTACAGTAAATTTGTTACCAGATCCTTACAACATGTGCAGTGGCATCAACGTAAGCATAGTCTGATGTAGCCCTATAGAACGAAACACGTCACACGAAAACTTTTTCCACTTTGTAATGCACCTTTCTCCTGATATATATATATATTAGTCATCCACATACAAGCCTGTTTTGCTGCATCACAACTCATCAGTGTGGCTAGACACACCCACTTCCTTCTGGCTGGGATCGAAACTCGACCGATATGGGGCCAATTGGAGTCGTTACCCTTAAGCCATAGACTCAAGGAATCAGAAAAGGGAAATTTTAACGTGTTGTATACGAGCAGTGTATACTCACACCAGACACTGAAAGAACTCAATTCATTTCTGAAGAGAGTCACGCATATAGCAGAAGTGGAAACTGTTTTTAAAATTTTCTTCTCTAGAGAGCTCAACCGTAATGAGAGCATATATATATATATATAACATAGTGATGATCCACGTATACTGTTTTAATATGTATAGGAAAAATGATTAAAAAATTGTGAGTTTAAAAATGTATTTTTTTGACAGTATTTGTTTATTTCTATTATTATATTTTATATTTCAGACCGTCCTCGGTCCTTCATCAGAAACAAATGATTTTAAAATTCAAATTAGAAACGTATTTCGCGTGAGCATCTGTGGAAAGAGTCTGTTTACACCACATGACGCGTTTGTTTACATCACGTGACGCGTCTGTTGAGAGAGATTGTCTACATCAAGTGACGCAGAAAGCGACAGATTTTTTTTAAAAAAATATTTGTAAACGTAAACCTATCTTTAATAATACTTATAAATTTTGTTTTAGATAAAAAATATTTGAATATATATATATGTGTGTGTGTGTGTGTGTGTGTGTGTGTTGTGGACCCTGAATAGGTCCATAAGAAAACTCTAACTCAGGAATTAGTGAAACATATATTTTCAACAGAAAAAAATACAAAAGTGTTACACGTCAGTTTGACTGCCAAGTCAAAGTGACCTTAGACCGGGATGACTCAACCCAACACAACCCCACCCCTAGAGTCATATTCTCCCGGTATTCATATTAATAGGAAGAGTTCATTATACTCCAAAAAGGGTAGTGTGTGTGTGTGTGTGTGTGTGTGTGTGTGTGTGTGTGTGTGTGTGTGTGAGAGTGTTTGTATGTGCGTGGGTATGTGTGAGAATTTAGGCAACATTTGTGGTGCAGTGGATATCGGCTTGGAACGAGAAATCTGAGTTCGAATTCCAGTTGAATTCATGGCATTCACTTTCGCACAAATACCCTTAGGAAATGTATTAATCCGTCTCTTCCCTCCAGTTATGGGTTAAATAACAGGACAGATTGGGTTCTATAGCCTTGGCTGGCAACCAGTCTACCGCAGAAAGTAATGGCAACCTACTGCGGGATAATCTTCTGCCGAGTCAGTCATGTCTCTTTCGAGACATGATCGCCCAAGCGTGTTTCACGTATGACACTTAACTGACTGATCTTCATTCATACATGTTTCGTTAAATAATCTGAACTTATGCCAATTTATTTTTACAATGTTCTATTATAATTTTCTATTCATTTTCTTGATATTGAGATAAAATTCATTAAGGATGACGCAGCAGTTTTTCATTTTTTTTTTCATAAGTACTTTCGATCTTCCACAAGACCATATTCATGGACAAAATCTTAATGTAAATATGATAATCTTGATTTTTTTTGATTTTTTTATAGCCGCGTGACACCGCTCTGTCATAAATTAGCTATTATAGCTATGGTGTTATTTTTGTAAACATGCGTTCACAATGTAAGGGTAATGACGTTTTTCCGTCTCTCTATCCCTATGTCCATTGACTTGATGTCCCTTTTGTAGACGTCCTTGAAACAAAGATGTGGTTGACCTTGTGCCTTTCTCGGACAGAAAATCATTCGGAATACTCCCATCCTTCATTATATGGCTAAGCCAAATTAAAATAATTATGGACGTAAGAGGAGGTGGAAAGAAATCAATATTATGAATAAATATAAAGGTTATCATCTAGACTTAAAGTGACCGTGAAAGCATCCTCTCGGGAGACTGTTTCACAAAGTGCATGTTGTTAGTAAGAATCAGGTTTCCTTCTTCTTAACCCCATCCTATTCAGTGGAGCATAGGCCATGGGCGACTCTTCGCTATCAACGAGGGGTCATTTCGATGCTTCTGCAACATGCCTTTTTTTACAGGTAGGGTTGTTGACCATATGAAAATTTCTTTATCATCCAGACGAGGGAGACTGGTTGCCAACTAAGGCTATAGAACGCAATTTGTTCTCATAGCTGGAAGGAGAAGAGATGGTCTAATAATTTTCCCAACGGTATTTGCGCATAATGCAAAAAATTCTTCTGGAATTCGAACTCGGCTCTCCGATTTCTCGTTCCGAGCTTATATCCACTGCACAGAACACATCAGATGTTCTTCTTACCAATGAAAAATGAAGGGAAAGAAGATGATTCAATCCTGTGGACGTGGCATCTCAAATCCTTAGCTGTAAATGTCCGATGAGTTGAAATTAAGGAAAACTAGCAGTATAACCCGGCGTTGCTCGGGTGTAATGAAAGCTTTAAAACTAATCCATGGTCCTGGAGCTCAGATACTTTGGACGTTGGCACGAAAGACTAGAAAGCAATAGTTGTTTCCAGTTAAAGCGAAACCATAGACTGAAAGAAAATGAATGGATGTAAGACAAATTTTGAAATTTGGTGAGAATCGGATAAAAATTGTGGATTTGTATAAGGAACATACAGACAGATAAGCAGACACACTCACAAACATCTTGCCTTATATATATATATATATATATATATATATATATATAATCGATTTTCTGCACTATTGTAGGAACTGCAACCTTGAAACTTCTGAATATCGTTTCTTATGTCTTTGTCTATGAGTGTATCAAATTTGATTAAAATCGGACCACTCGTTCTATAATCCGATTTTTTCGATTATCGATTTTCGATATTTATCTGGAGTACCTCGACATAAATCTAGCTAAGAACACTCGCAGACGCTTATAGTACAACTATGTAAATTTTCAAGAAGATCGGTTCAACCGTTTCGGAGTCTATAGGTAACGGACATACACACACACCCACACTGACACACACACACACACGCCCACACACACACAGACACGACAAAGTTATATTTATAAATAAGTTTAGATAACGCGTCGGAATATTTTTTTTTAACTTTAGAATAGCGGTCAGCTTCGAAAATTTTGTCTGTGGGAAAGAATTTTAAGATGAAGAATAATAAATAACCCACAAGGACGCAAACCAGAGTTTAGACAGGAAGAATACGGGTCGATTTACGCGGCTTCGGATTGCGTTGTAGTGCAATGGATATCAGCTCGGAACGGAGCCGAGTTCGAATTCCAGTTGAATTCATTGCATTCACTTACGCTCAAGTACCCTTGGGAAAGGTATTAATCCGTGTCTTTTTCCAAGGTATGGGTTAAATAACATGACAGATTGCGTTCTGTAGTCTTGGCTGGCAACCAGTCTACTGCAGAAAGTAATGGCAACCTACTGCGGGATAATCTTCTGCAATATCAGTCATGTCACTTTCAAGACATGATCGCCCAAAGTGTGCATCACATATGGCACTTAACTGATTGACTGAATATAATAGTTAGAAACATGAATAAGGATTCTACTGGGCATAAAGTGGGGATTCAGTTTTCAATTGTTATGAAGTGATACACTGATCCCCATCTAATTACTACTTAATAATATAATACATATCTTCTCCCTCTAGCTGAGAGTCAAATAACAGGACAGATTGGGTTCTATAGCCTTGGCTGAAAACCAGTCTACCGCAGAAAGCAATGGCAACCTACTGCGGGATAATCTTCTGCAATGTCAGTCATGTCTCTTTCAAGACATGATCGCCCAAAGTGTGCATCACATATGGCACTTAACTGACCTACTGAATATAATAGTTAGAAACATGAATAAGGCGTCTGCTGGGCATAAAGTGGGGGATCAGTTTTCTATCGTTATGAAGTAATAAACTGATCCCCCTCTAATTACTACTTCATAATATAATACATATCGTCTCCCTCTAGCTATGAGTCAACTAACAGGACAGATTGGGTTCTGTAACTTTGGCAGTCAGCTTTACACAGAAAGTAATGGCAGCCTACTGCAGGATAATCTTCTGTCCATTCAGTCATGTCTCTTTCAAGACATGATCGCCTTAGCGTGTTTCACGTATGGCGCTTAACTGATTACGCGGTTTCAACGTCAGTGCACATGGTGAGGCACACAATTCCGTGGCGTCTGTGATGTTCCTGGGAGTCGTGAACAAAAGATTCCATTTTATGCCGCCTTACTTCTTACAAAAGCACTGGATCGAAGAGGTTTGGATAAATTTGTTTTTATTATTATTTTTTTTCTAGAGGACACTGCTTCTTTGCACACGGTTCACGTGGCCCAAGAGAAAGTATCCATGAATTTTCTCTAACCTGTCACCGGCTTCTAGTGACCTGCGACCGGATTTGAAACCACTCGACTAAATCCATTCAGGCTTCATCGAGAGAAAAGAACAAACAGCTACTCGACAATAACAAGGAATGTTTAGAAAAAAAAAAGATATAGCGAACTTGAAAAAGAGCCACCTGGTCGGGCAGGCCATTGCTTCGAGGATGCATCAAAGGGAACCTCGTGGCTGTGAGGTTTTATTAAATTACCTGTTTCTTTTTTTTTGTTTTTAATTTAATTTCAGTATATGAACAATTCTTTTAAAAATATACTTTTTGTTCCTTTCGTGTATTTGACGCACCATATACATATATATATATATATATATATATATATATATATATATATATATATAAACTTATTTATAAATGGAACTTTGTGTGTGTATTTTTGTTTGTGTGTGTGTCTCCGTTACCTATAGACTCCGAAACGGCTAAACCGATTTTCTTGAAAATTTACACAGTTGTACTATAAGCATCTGCGAGTGTTTTTAGCTAGGTTTTGTGTCGAGGTACCCCAGATAAATATCGAAAATCGATAATCGAAAAATTGGGTCAAAAAACGATACACTCATATTCAGAAGTTTCAAGGTTGCAGTTCTTACAATAGTGTAGAAAATCGATTATATATATATATATATAGATATATATATATATATATATAAGGCAAGATATTTGTGTGTGTGTCTGTTTATCTGGCTGTCTGTATTTTTCAGTCTTTTTATGTTAGTTTTTGCTTCGGGCTTGGCTCTAAGTAGGTAAAATTGTAGTTCTTAGTCTCAGCCATGATACCATTTACTCAGGGTACTTATTTAGTCTTCAAAATTCAGTTTACGACGAAAAAAATCGTATTTGATATCTATACCAGGAAATCAAAATTTGACTTTCATCCATTCATTTTTCTTTCAGTCTACGGTTTCGCTTTAACTGGAAACAACTATTGCTTTTTAGTCTTTCGTGCCAACGTCCAAAAGGTCTGAGCTCTAGGACCATGGATTAGTTTTAAAGCTTTCATTAGACCCGAGCAACACTGGGCTATACAGCTTGTATATATATATATATAACCGACACCGCAGCCTCCCACAGATACACCACAAAACTGGACACATGCAAACCCTCCTGACGACGACGGCTATAATTTTCGTTTCTTCTCTGCTTGTTGGTGGTCCAGTTGCGCCAAATATTTTTTAACGCATTTCACAAGCTTGTTGTCATCTACTTAACTCCTCATCTACATAAAAATAATGATGTTATGTTAATTTTGTCATATATATATATATATATATATATATATGATTTTAACTATTGGTATTAATGTATATCTATCGTAATCGGTTTATATATATATATATATATATATATATATATGTATATGTATATAGTCACCCGCAGACAGATCTGTTTCGTTGTATCACAACTCATCAGTACTGTTAGACATTCGATTGCTTTTTACTCAGGATTGAAACCCGAACGAACTGGCGTCAGTCGACGATTCTACCTCTGAGCTATCGTCGCTCGGTAGACTTTTAGCGTATGATGTATCGTAGGCCAGTAACCAGAGTGCTCAAATTCATTACTGAATGAGCGGTGCTTAGATGCTAGAGTAGCTACTGTTTTTCAAAAACTACCATTCTTCCAGAGCGCTCAATATATATATGGAAAGAAATCTTTCTTTTATTTATGTTTCGTTAAAACCGACAAACAAGGAAAACTTTGTTAATTTTTGATTTAATTTTCCAGTATTCATACAAATCTCCGATTTACTGGAGATGTTGAAAGTGAAAAGGTTCCTTAATTATAGAATAAGTAGTACAAACTTAAATTTACAAAAAACAGCTTGTTCATTTAAATAATGTAGTATCCCACTATATATCTTACCCAGAAAAAATTAAGAAGTGACATGCCTTGACACCAGACAACTCGTCTTCTTTTCGCGACACAAGTCTTCAACGATATGGTTACCTAATTTTTTGATTGAACAGTATTCACACACCTACAAGCATATTCTTTACCTATTTCTTCTACTACTACCCTTCAGTTTCTAAATAACCATGAATTCATCTTATATTTTCTACATAAATCATTTTCACAATTTATTTTAAACTATCACCTGAAGAAAAACAGTATTGTTCTGAAACTTGAAAATTTTTGTGTAGCGATATAATGCTCTTA
Organism: Ascarosepion bandense; assembly: GCA_037127315.1. Classification (NCBI taxonomy): domain Eukaryota; kingdom Metazoa; phylum Mollusca; class Cephalopoda; order Sepiida; family Sepiidae; genus Ascarosepion; species Ascarosepion bandense. Next base: position 1,841,730 of record JBBBDQ010000913.1, read on the forward strand.
TAAAACATTGTAATAAAAAATTATAATATACAGTACTGTGCAAAAGTATTAGGACAAGAACTATTTTATCTTTTATAAGGCATATTGACAGAAAATAAATAATTTAATTAGAGTAATTTTATCTGATTTACTCAACAAATGCTTTAACAAGAAACAATAGTTGTTACAAAATAAATTTAATATTTAGTATAATAGCCTCTTGCTTTGATCACAGCCTTCATTCTGTCAGGCATTGACATCACAAGCTCCTTCAATGTATCTAATGGTATCTCCTGTCAAGCAGCTTGTATTTGTTCCCAAAGTATGTCTTGCGAATTAACATAGGATTTATCAATTTTTTATCCAAAATATCCTACAGATGTTCAAGAGAGTAGTTTCAAAATAACTTGTTTAATAGAAAATAGGAAAAATTAAATATAACTTCTTTTTAATACATTTCTTTTACACCTAGTTTTAAATAATCAGTATTATTAGCAATTTATTTGGCTTCTCATCCTGTATTTGAATTTCAGCGAGGTTTTAGGAAAATCACCCCTGTCCTAATAGCTTTGCACACTACCGGTATTGTGCAAAAGTGTTAGGACAGGGGTAATTTTAAACTTTATTTTGATGCCTCATAAAAGATAAAATAGTTCTTATCCTAATACTTTTTCACAATACTGGATATATATATATATATATATATATATATATATATATATATATATATATATATATATGAAATGATTTGTTTGAACATTATATGTTTGAATATTTATATTATATTCGAAT
>JBBBDQ010000913.1:1845000-1847500 GCA_037127315.1 Ascarosepion bandense
GTTTTAAACGTTGTTAATACTTTCTTCATTCTTTATTCACTTGAATATATATATATATATATATATATATATATATATATATGTGTGTGAGTGTGTGTGTGTGTGTGTATTTATGGTATATATATATATATATGTGTGTGTGTGTGTGTGTGTGTGTGTGTATTTATGGTATATATATATATATATATGTGTGTGTGTGTGTGTGTGTGTGTGTGTGTGAAAGAGAGAGAGAGATTAAATAAATTGCAAACTTTGTGTCTGATTATTTTTAATACAATCCGTTCATACTTACGTAGAATCTTTCGCGTATTATAATGGAATGATGTAAAATACGCGACAATTATCCGTGAGTATGAACGGATTTTATTAAAAATAAGCAGACACAATGTTTGCAGTTTATTTAATCTGACATGGCTAAAAGAAAATTTCTTGCCCACACACACACACACACACACACACACACACACACACACACACATATATATATATATATATATATATATATATATATATATATATATATATGTATATATATATATATATATCTGTAGTAAATAACGGGAGAGTAAATATTAATGGAAAAATTTGAGTACTTAAAAATTTGCGTAAAATGTCTTCCGCTAATAAAATTAAATGATATCCAAAATATGAGCATCTATTGGTCAATTCGAAAGTCATTATTCAATAAATAAGCAGTCAAAATTTTATATCTTATTGGTAGGAAATGCTGTTAAATTATGGGCATAGTGTTTTTAGTTACTAGAAAGAATACAGTGAAAGATGACACAAAAGAGGTAAAAACAAATAATAACAAAAAAGAAAGAAAGTTAAATTCTTTAAAGTTTTAGAGAGAAAAAATTCTGGGAAAAAAACGATGGGAGTGAAAGAAAAAATTCGGATTCGAAATGGAAAAAGAAAAAAAGCGAAAAGAGAACGTAAAAATGTAAGATTAAGAGTAGGGGTTCGTTCGAGGGTAAGAAAAAAATATTTATTTAATTATTTCGTCTTTTATTCGTGACGGCAAATAAATGTCGGCTTCGTGTAACTTTCATGTGTTTTTGAAGCTCTCAAATATATGTGATGTAGAGGAAATGCGCAGGACCATTAGAAAGTTGTCGACTTTTCGAGGAAGGCATAAAATTCTGCGGAAATATTTGGCATAGAATCAAACACGAAAATCAAAAGCGCTTTTAAATATAAGCGAATATATATATATATATATATATATATACATATATATATATATATATATATATATTCAAATATGTACATATTTAAATATATGAAATGTATATGTATATAAGTATAAATAAATATATATATATATATATATATATATATATATATATATATGCAATTTGTTATATATATATTATTATTTATATATTATATATGCGCGGTACTTATTTGAAAGCGCTCAATATCAGAGATGGAGCTAACATATTCATTTAGATAGTTGTGAGCTTGTGACCCTGGGTTTTACGCTCTTGCGATCGTCAGAGAAACTTTGTCAAGGGCCACAAACTCACACCTATGTAAATGAATATATATATATATATATATATATATATATATATATATATATATATATATATATGTGCATATTAAAATATATATTTGTGTTCTTATAAATATCTAATTGTGCATATATATATTCAAATATATATTCAAATATACATATATTATATATATACGAATATAAATATGCATATTAATACATATATATGATTACACACACACACATACATATATATATATATATATATATATATATAAATATATATATATATATATATATTGCTGATCTTTGACAGAAAAGTTAATTTCCAAAAATAAAGCGAAGTGTTATTCTTAAAAAGGAAAATCTTTTTGAATAAAAACGTTTGCAATCATCATTGTTAACAACCTGATAAGATAGTGTTCTTTCAATGTCGAAACAAAATGTAGAGTTTTGTATTAGTTTGTAGTTCTCATGTGTGTTAACATAATAATTAATAATTAATATATATGTATATATGTTACGGAAATTAACGAAAATTAACGAAATGGTTATAAACAAACAGACAATTTGAAATGATTTGTTTGAACATGATTTTTTATCTATATTCGTATTTAAGTAGATATTCTGTTTATAATCAAACATTATTATATTTATTTCTCCCGGCCTGATTATTTACGATAATTTTTTTTTATCGTAAATAATCAGGCCAGTAAAACTAAATATAATATTGTTTGATTATAAACAGAATATCTACTTAAATACCAGTATAGACCAAAAATATTGTTCAAACAAATAATTTCATATATATATATACGTGTGTGTGTGCGTATATGTATATATGTATGCGTGTGCTTCTGTTTATCCACTTATATATATATATATATATATATATATATATATATAAATATTTAAAATAACTTTTATCCAAAAGGAAAAGTAGGAAGGTAAATCCCAAAGACCCGATCCAAATTAATATTAATATTTTAATATTAAAAAATG
>JBBBDQ010000913.1:1852500-1897500 GCA_037127315.1 Ascarosepion bandense
ACTTATTCCCCTATCACTAACCCCCACCAACCGCTCTAACAAAACTAAATAAATATAAGGAAAGAGGATTTCCATTACGTTACACACCGCCTGATGAGACATTAAAGTTTCTATGTCGAAACGAACGTACCTTTGTAGTGATTTATTTTTTTAATCGTATCACCCCGGGCAAGGCGGTAACGCCACTGATGTGCAGGGGGCTACGTAACAGTGAAAAGATTGGAAAGATAAAGCCAGAAACCACATCCTAAACAGGGAACAAGGGATGAGCCTCTTAACCTGTTCAATAGACATGGGTGGAGTGTGAATCGGGCGATAGATAGATCTATCTACTCCAATTAAATATATATATATATAGAATTATTATGTACATATGGACATGTTCTATATATATATACAAGTATGGGTGGAATAATATTCCTCATCCAAAGAAACACTATTTTAAAAAAGTGCTCAATACAAAGTAGAGCTAATAATAATAATAATATTTATTAATAAATTATAACATTGATATGTTATAATATCACTACAAAAATAGCTATTTTGTTTCGACACTTTTTGTGTCTTATCAAGTGACATCACTTGATAAGACACAAAAAGTGTCGAAAAAAATAGCTACTTTTGTAGTGATATTATAACATATCAATGTATTTATTATAATATTATATTATTATTATAATATATATATATATATATATATATATATATATATATATATATATATATATATATATATATATATATATATATATATATATATATATATCTGAGATGATGTCGTATTTACAGTATTAACCTTATTCCTTAAGGACACATGGCCCAGTGGATATAGACGTTCGATTTGTTCCTGATTTGGTTTTAGAGTTGTGAGTTCAATACCAGGACACAGCAGTGGTGAATAAGTAACTTGCATGGCTTAGTGGGAGACAATTCATGACTTCCAATCGAGGCTTTCATATACCCCAGTGATTTTAATAAAGGGTTCGGTTCAAAATTCCTAGCACTTGGAGAAGGCAGGAGCGAATAACGGCCGAAATGTTGTACAAATGGCAAGAAAGATGAGGACAATAATGCAAATACTATATATATATTGAAAACGAAAAAGTTTTATCTGGATTAATTTATCTGAAACATTATGGAAAAGATGGTCATTAAAATTAAACATACTGTTTCTGTCATTTTCAATAGTATTTAAATACTTTTTTTTTGTTTAATCATATCACCCCAAGCAAGGCGGTAACGCCACTGATGTGCAGGGGGCTACATAAGAGTGAGAGGATTAGAAAAGAGAAAACCGGGAACCGCATCCTAATAAAGGAAACAAGGGATGAGCCTCTTCACCTGTTCAATAGGTGTGGGTGGAGTGTGAACCGGGCGATAGTTTAGTCTATCTACTCCAATTGAAAAAAAAAGAAAAGAAAGTGAGAAAATTAGAAAAGAGAAAACCGGAAACCTCATCCTAAACAGGAAACAAAGGATGAGCCTCTTCACCGCTTTAATAGATGTGGGTGGAGTGTGAACCGGGCGATAGTTTAGTCTATATACTCCAATTGAAAGAAAAAAACAAACAAAGTGAGAAGATTAGAAAAGAGAAAACAGGAAACCGCATCTGCTATATATATATATATATATATATATATATATATATTAATTAGTCATAATTGAATTAGAGAATTACAGAGTCGTATTAAAAAAGTGTTGAATACAATTATATTGTTGAACATTCGAATGTTTTTCATTTGGCAATGAGCTATTTTTGCGACCTAGGTTTCAAACTGTCGGTATCTTCAGGCGATATACAAAAACTAATTTTACCATTTTATAAACGCTTGAACAGGGAGTTTTTTTACGAACATGCGACTGGAATTTTCAAGCAACCGAAAAAATTTAAAAATAGAGTTATTTAAGGATCTTAGAACACTTTCAGCCATGTTTGCATGATCCTAGTAAAACTTTTATGGATATGATTAAATTTGGACATAATTTCTGATTTTTGTTCTCCTAATTTTCTTCTTTCTGGAAGTAATATAATAGCTAATTTTTCCTTCTGGCACAATCTGCATACATTACCACCATTGGATGGTAATGTATGGTTTGGATATTTTCACTATGCTCTAAGATATATCTGGGTTTTTTCCATATTTAAATTTAAATTTCCACACATGGACGGCCATTTTAGTACAATGTTTGAGGTTTTCTAATTTAAATGTAGCTTTATGATTATTCTATTTAATTTTAAAACTGCCTTTGGTAACTCCCAAATATGTTTTACTTTGACCATCATATACCTCTGCTTTGTGCGTTGTGGTGCAGTGGATATCGACTCGGAACGAGAAATCGGTGAGCCGAGTTCGAATTCCAGCTAAATTCATTGCATTCACTTACGCGCAAATACCCTTGGGAAAGGTATTAATCCGTCTATTCCTTCCAGTTATGGGTTAAATAATAGGACAGATTGGGTTCTATAGCCTTGGTCGACAACAAGTCTACCGCAGAAAGCAATGGCAAACTTCTGCGGGATAATCTTCTGCCCAGTCAGTCATGTCTCTTTCGAGACATGATCGCCCAAGCGTGTATCACATTTGGTACTTAACTGACTGACTGAATATAATAGTTAGAAACATGATTAAGGCTTCTACTCGGCATAAAGTGGGGGATCGGTTTTATATTGTTATGAAGTAATAAACTGATCCCCCTCTAATTACTACTTAATAATATAATACACATCTTCTCCCTCTAGCTATGAGTCAAATAACAGGACAGATTGGGTTCTATAGCCTTGGTCAGCAACCAGTCTACCGCAGAAAGCAATGGCAACCTACTGCGGGATAATCTTCTGCCCAGTCCGTCATGTCCCTTTCGAGACATGATTGCCCGTACTGGATTTTAAAATTAAATACACACAAGCTAGGGTTAAATAGGGACTTAGGTGTGTTGAATCTTTACAAATATTTCAATAGACAAAAAAAAATTTTTTTTTCAGATATTTCAAGAAATGTTTATCTAAAACAAACAGACCTTCTCTACGGTGTGAACAACCACACCACGTGATGTAAACACAAAAAAAAATATTCGGACGCTATCGTGAAATACGTTTCTAATTCAAATTTAAAAATCACGCGTTTCTGATGAAGGACCGAGGGCAGTCTGAAAAATGAAATACAATAATAAAAATAAACAAATACTGTCAAAAAAAAAGTACATTTTTAAATTCAAAACCTTTTATTAATATTTTTTCCTGTATATATATATATATATATATATATATATATATATATATATATATATATATCGGATTGCGCCTGGGCATTGTATTTTTCGTTTTCATGTGATCTTATAATATTTTTTTCCAGTAATAATATATAAGAATTCTCCGAATGCTTTATTTATCTAAACGTTTGCGGATATATTTTAGGCAATCATCAAGGACAGTTTTTATTTTATTTTTAACTGAATATATAGTTTTTTATGTATGTATCAAAAGAGAAGTGTGTGACCGTGTGTGTGTGTGAGAGAGAGATAGATAGATAGATAGATAGATAGATAGATAGATAGATAGATATGAACTGACATAGATAGATAGATAGATAGATATGGTGAATAATATTTGTAAGAGTAAAATCAGAATAAGTTATATAAAAGGAATATATATATATATATATATATATATATATATATATATGTGTGTGTGTGTGTGTGTGTATGTTTGTGGGTGTTCGCGGGTGCGCGAGTGAACGAGTTTTTGTGTGCGCATGTAATAAGCACTCTCACGTGGCGTTTATTTTCAAATATTTATTTTATATATATTTATCTTATATGAATATATATATATATATATATATATATATATATATATATATGTATGTATATATAAGAAAAAAATATATATATAAGATAAATACATTCTATTTTCATTTACAATTATTCACTTGAAAATAAATGCTAAAAAATAGTATGAAATATAGTATGGCAGGTAGTGTATATATATATATATATATATATATATATATATATATATGTATGTATTATTATTATTATTATTATTATTATTATTATAGTAAAACGTACCAAGAAAACAGTATCACTAATGACTAAAATCATAAAGTCCTACCGTTAACATAACGTTAAATTAAGTCGTCAAACCCAAAAGGTAACACCAAATGGATAAAGGGGAATAGAAAAAAAGAAACAAACAAAGCATAAGCCGTGTTCGAAAGAAAAATAACCCAAGACGAAAACCTTAAGAAGAAAGAGCTCAGTACGAAAGTACGAAAGTAGAGCAAAAACATGAACTAAATCTAAAAGTGAGCCAAAAGTCGACCGCGGTTTCACTCGCCGGATCGTCATGACGATCCGGCGAATGAAACCGCGGTCGACTTTTGGCTCACTTTTAGATTTAGTTCGTTCATATATATATATATATACTACCGGCCATAATTATTAGGCAACACTAGTCTTTTAAAAAGTGATGTATTTCATACTATTGTTTAGCATTTATTGTCAAGTGAATAATTGTGAATGAAAATCGAATGGTACTTTTGTTAATATTGCACAATAACATATGCATAAATGAATTTATAAATATTTGATAATTACCGATATTGCAGTTTCATCAATGAAAGAATGAAGAAAATTGAAGGTGATTCGGACGAGTTCATCTTTGCTTCCTTGTGAAATTTTGTAGTAATAATAACAAAAAAGCCATTCTTTTTTCATTTGGCTACAAATATTAAAAATTGTATGAAATATGTAATTTCTTTTAAAAAATAACATCTTCTTCTTCTATGTGCCCTGTCCTTTCAGGAACGCAGACAATCATAGTTCTCCACGTCTCCCTATCCCTTATGGCTCTTAGTATGTTTGTTCTCGTTACTCCTGTCAGCCCCCGTTCCGTCAACCACCTGATCAGGCCCTTCAAATATGTTATCCGCTGCCTTCTTCTGTCTCTCTTTCCTTCTATCTGACCAGTCAGTATCAGGTTCTCCAGGCTCTCCTTCCTCATTGCATGTCCCAGGAACTTCAGTTGTCTCTTCCCGATGCTCAGCATCATTTTCCTCTTTGTTGCCATTCTTTCGAACACCTCATCGTTGCTTGCATGCTCAGTCCACGATATCCGTAGCATCCTTCTGTAGAACCACATTTCCGCTGCTTCCAGTTTTGTCCTCATTTTCGATGATATTGTCCAGCATTCACTGCTGTATTGAAGAACTGACATCACGTAGCAGTCCAACACTCTTTTTTTTTTGTTTCCAGTGAGATTTTCCTATGTGTTAGTATTTTGCTCAGCTCCTTTGCCATGCCAATTCGCCTTCGGATCTCCGTGTCGCATTTTCCATCTTCAGTTAGGACACTTCCTAGGTATTTAAATTTTTGCACTTGCTTGATTCTGGTATCTCCCACATTTATTTGGCATTTTGGGTTGTACCTTTTGCTGATGACCATGAACTTAGTTTTCTTAAAGTTTATTTGTAATCTTTTTTTTGTCGCTCTCCTACTGGGGATGCCTAATAATTACGGCCGGTCGTGTGTAATAATAAATATACATATCATACTACGTCTATTGCACGATTCAGAGTTATGCTCTCATCTGGTGTATATTTCAAATTGACAGTTTAATAGATTTAAGTTATATCGATGTTCATTAAATCTTATAAATTGAAGTTACTGCTTTTTTAATTAGAAAATTAAAAATTTGTATATTCTACAGTTACGTGTAGATAAAAATTTAAAATTAAAATTAAAAATAATAAAAAGCAAGAAGAAAATATCGAAGGGGCGTAAATCATGAGTCTCAAAATTATAAATATTCAAATATTACGTGTGCATAAAACTGTAGCAAAAATTAACATTTTAAAATTTTAAACAAAAATATAAACAAGAAAAAATAAAAAATAAAAATGAAAAGAAAAATTAAGCGGTAAAATTTAGAAGTAAAAATTAAATATGTAAGGATCAAAAAATAAAAGGGGCTTAATTCATAGTTCTTAAAAGTAATATTCCGGGAGAAAGAAAGAAAGAAAGAAAGAAAGAAAGAAAGAATGAAAGAAAGAAAGAAAGAAAGAAAATAGGGATCTTTTTTTTCTTTTTCTTTTTTTTTTAATCATCTCACCCCAAGCAAGGCATTCCACTGCCACTATTGCGCATGGGGCTACATAGAGGAAGGTAAAGAGAAGGAATGGTTAGACATAAGGAATGTCAGGAGGAAGGTGACAGATGAGTAAGGATAGCGAGGATGAGGGTTTAGGCAGATGGGAAGAGTGCTTGATAGAATGGGAGCAGATTAGTGTGTTAGGAGGTGTCTATTGACCTTACATTTAAACTCCTGGAGATTGTAGCCGTCGGGGAAGCAATCGTTTGGAAGAGAATTCCACAGTCGGGAAGTGCGAGGAAAGAAACTGTTGGCGTAGAAGTTACGGCTGCATTTTATCGGTTTCACTATATCAATCTGGGTTTAAGTATTTAATTCAGTAATATTTTCTATGACAGTATGTGATCATTAAACCATTTCTTTTATTAAGCAAATTTGGATTCTTGATATGTTTTTAAGATGATAATTTTTCTAATAGCATAGATTACATTTATCGCCTTTTCCATTGTAATGTTTCGATTTAGCTGCGATATTCCAGGTAATGATTGGGTTCTTACTGTTATTTTTCAATTTCCAATAATGTATGGATATTGACATTGAGAAGAATTATATAATTCATATAATTATGAGAAGAATGAAAAAAGAGGAAAAATTTGATTAGCATGTATTCTTCGGGGTCAAACCCCAAAGTGTATCTCCATTCAGATTAGCCACAAAAAAAAACAAAAACACCCATATATATTCACAACAAACCAAAAGATTTTGTCATTTAAATGTAAATCATCTGCACAACCACATCAACATTGCCTGATGATGAGAACCTATCTCGAAACATAGAAATTTCCATGCCGCAATGTAAAATTGATACAAAGCTATATATATATAATTATATTATATATGTATATATATTGCCTAACAGCAAGGGCTGAGTATAGATCTTTAAACATCTGAAAATTGCGTTATGCATGAAACTCGGAGTCGTGCTACCAGTAAGGGAAATATGTATATTCATTAATATATAATTAAATACTCTATTATATTACCTGGAGAACTGTTTTATGAACACCAGCACTATATTAGCGATATATATATATGTATAAAATGGGAGGTCTTAGTTACTGAAGTTGATATATACATATATAAATATATTTGTTATATATTTTGCCTAACGCAATCTTCAAGGGCTGAGTATAGATTTTTCAACATCTGGAAATTGCGTTATGCATGAAACTCGGAGTCGTGCTACCAGTGAGGGAAATATGTATATTTATTAATATATAATTAATTGTTCTATTATATTACATGGAGCACTGTTTTATGAACACCAGCACTATATTAACGATATATATATATGTATAAAATGGGAGGTCTTAGTTACTGAAGTTGATATATACATATATAAATATATTTGTTATATATTTTGCCTAACGCAATCTTCAAGGGCTGAGTATAGATTTTTCAACATCTGGAAATTGCGTTATGCATGAAACTCGGAGTCGTGCTACCAGTGAGGGAAATATGTATATTTATTAATATATAATTAATTGTTCTATTATATTACATGGAGCACTGTTTTATGAACACCAGCACTATATTAACGATATATATATATGTATAAAATGGGAGGTCTTAGTTACTGAAGTTGATATATACATATATAAATATATTTGTTATATATTTTGCCTAACGCAATCTTCAAGGGCTGAGTATAGATTTTTCAACATCTGGAAATTGCGTTATGCATGAAACTCGGAGTCGTGCTACCAGTGAGGGAAATATGTATATTTATTAATATATAATAAATTGCTCTATTGTATTACATGGAGCACTGTTTTATGAACACCAGCACTATATGAGCGATATATATATTTATAAAATGGTAGGTCTTAGTTACTAAAGTTGATAGCCATTTGAATGCAAGATGCCTTTCAGATTTTTATCGAATGCAAATCATCTTCGAATATTGATTATATCAGGACATTGAATCGATAAAATCCTTAAGTCATGCCGGGGTGACGGAGAGCAAAATTAAGGGAAAAAGAATGTAGAGAGTTTAATTATATAAAATTGATATTAGTTTTCATTAGTCACTTTGGGAATAATAGTGAACTTATTGTTTGCTCCGCTTAAGATTAAATGTCCGCTGAATATATTGCCTACGCACGCATGCGCATATATATGCGTTTGCTGTCTTTAAGTTGTGTAAGATATTAAGAAACAGGACAATTTTTTTTTTTTTTTTTATAAGCGTTTCACCCCGAGCAAAGCATGTCACTGCCACTACTGCGCAGGGGGCTACGTAGAGTGGAGAAAGGATGATTAAATATAGGAAATGTCAGAGGGTGGGTGATGGGCGGGTAAGGATACCGAGAATGAGGGTTGGGTTTTCACTAGAAACATAGAGAGAGTACTGGATTGCTATGTGATGTCAGTTCTTCAATATGAAAGTGAATGCTGGACAATATCATCAAAGATGAAGGAAAAACTTGAAGCAACTGAAATGTGGTTCTATAGAAGGATGCTGCGGATATCATGGACCAAGCAATGACGAGGTTTTGGAAAGGATGGAGAAGAAAAGGATATTAACACTGAGCATCAGGAAGAGACAACTAAAGTTCCTGGGACATGCAATGAGGAAGGAGGGCTTGGAGAACCTGTTACTAACAGGCCAGATAGAGGGAAAAAGAGACAGGGGAAAGCAACGGATAAAATATTTGAAGGACCTGACGGAACGAGGGCTACATGATGCAACAGTAGAAAGCGTACCAAGAGCCACCAGGGACAGGGAGATGTGGAAAGCCATGATCGCCTACGTTCTGAAAGAACATGGCACATAAAAGAAGAACATATTTTTGTAATTTATAGCGCAAGGAAAGATAATGAAGGCATATTATGTAAATGGCTTTTGCTTTTTTACGTTTATACTGTGATAGATAGATAGATAGATAGATAGATAGATAGATTGATAATGGCTGACATATTTAGATAGATAAATAAATAGTAGATTTTCTGGCACAAGGCCAAAAGTACGGAGTACCCAGTGGGATCGAACTCACTCCTCAGTTGTAAGGTTCTAGCAAGACAAGCTTTCTAACCATCACACCACGGCTAGGTACCCTGGAGATTTTCTAAGCGTAGCTTAGATGTGGCAGAAGGCCTTAAAGTAAGAGACTCCCAGTGAGGATCGAATTCATTTCTCAGTTGTAATGATTCTCGCAAGACAAGCTTTCTAATCATTGCACCACCTCGAGGTGCCCAGATAGATAGATAGATAGATAGAAAATGAACATACTTAGGTAATCATCAAAGATAGATAGATGGATAGATAAAAGAGAGAGAGAGAGAGAGAGAGAGAGAGAGAGAGAGATCGAAATGTAGGTAGTAGGTAATTGTATAATATATAATTGGGTTAGCGTCTTTTCAGAAGGACATTCCACAAAGTGATAGTCATGGGAGAGGAAGTTGTCTGAGTAGAACTTCCTCATTACTATTGGAATACGAAGAAAATGAGTATGAATTGATCCTCTGTACGTGAGATGTCGGGTCCACTATATGATGGTCTAAACTATTTAAATCAAGCAAAGATAAAAAAAAACAACAAAAAACCCCCCAAAAAACAAAGGTTTGTAGGCTTTATTGCTCCTTTACGATTTGGATATTTGAAAATATGGGAACCTTTACTTAATACTTTTTTTTAACACTTTTGAGACGTGAAGCAGATCATACGTAAAAATTTATGGATAAAATTCAGTAAAATTGCTATTTTTAATTCCCATATTATACAATTACCTACTACCTACATTTCGATCTCTCTCTCTCTCTCTCTCTCTCTCTCTCTCTCTCTCTCTTTATCTATCCATCTATCTATCTTTGATGATTACCTAAGTATGTTCATTTTCTATCTATCTATCTATCTATCTGGGCACCTCGAGGTGGTGCAATGGTTAGAAAGCTTTTTTGAAAATTAGTCTTTTTGAATCTGAATCAATAAATTAAAAACTGTTGCCATTAATGAAGAACGGGCTTAAGGTTTCTTACTGATTGTTTTCTATTTTAGAGTTTGCGATGAAATGGATATCGATTCTGAATAAGAAATCGGAGATCCGAGTTCGAATTCCGGTCGAATTTGTTCCCTTCACTTAATACCTTTGGGAAAGGCATTTACCCATCTCTTCTCCTTCCAGCTATGGGTTGAATAGCAGGTCTGTTGATTTCTATAGCATTCGTTGGCAACCAGACTACCGCAGAAATTAATGACAGCCTTCTGCGGCAAAATCATGCCTCGTCAGCCATGTTTTGAGATAGACATGATCGCCTAAATGATAATTAACTGACTAAAGTGATAAATAGATATGAAATCAATTATCGGCCGATTAATCGGTACAGCCTTGATGAGTTACATAATTTGCATTTCATATACATTACCGGTCATAATTATGAGGCAACTCCACTGTTTTAAAAAATGATGCATTTTATACTATTTTTTGATATTTATTGCCAAATAAATAATTGTAAATAAGCATAAAATGGTTCTTTTGTTAACACTGCATATTAACATACGCATCAAATGAATTTATAAATATTTGATAATTATCTATATTGCAGTTTCGTCAAAGAAAGAAGGAAGAACATTTGGGGTGATTCGGAAGAGTTCATCTTTGCTTCCATGCCTTGAAAAATTTTGCAAAGTAATAATAACAAAAGAATCATTCTATTTTCATTTAGAATTATCCACTTGGCAATAAATACTAAAATTAATATGAATTACATCATTTCTTTTAAAAAACTGGGGTCGCCTAATAATTATGGCCAGTAGTATACATATATATTTATAGAGCAAATCTACAGGGTGCGATGGGTAAATTGTCGTTATTTGCCTTGTAAAATTTTGCAAAGTAATAATAACAAAAGAACCATTCTATTTTCATTTAGAATTAGCCACTTAGCAACAAATACTAAAAATAGTATGAAATTACATCGTTTCTTTTAAAAAACTGGGGTAGCCTAATAATTATGGCTGGTAGGGTATATTTTAGTAAAATATATTATTATATTTTATATTTTATATTTATATTTATTTTATATTTATATTTTAAATTTTTATTCTAAATTTTGTATTTTTATTTATTTTGTATTTTTTATTTCATATTTATACGTTATATTTTATAATTAAATTCATATAAATATTTACATTTATATTTTTATATTTTATATTTATTTTTATATTTTATATTTATTTTATATTTCATAGTTAAATTTATATAAATACTTTATATTTACTTTATATTTTATAATTTATTTTTATATTTTATATTTATTTTAAGTTATATTTATACAAATATTTTATATTTATTTTATATTTTATTTTTATATTTTATATTTATTTTTGTTTTATATTTTTAGTTTTTATATAAATATTTTATATTTATGTTTTTTGTATTGCATATTTATATTTTATATTTTGTATTTTTATTTATTTTATATTTTATATTTCATATTTATACGTTATATTTTATATTTGATATTTAAATTTATAGAAATATTTTACATTTATATTTTCATATTTTATATTTTATTTTTATATTTTATATTTATTTTATATTTCATAGTTATATTTATATAAATATTTTATATTTATTTCATATTTTATATTTTATTTTTGTTTTGTATTAATTTATATTTCATGGGTTATATCTATCTATCTATCTATCTATCTATCTATCTATCTATCTATCTATCTATCTATCTATCTATCTATCTATCTCAGTCTGCTCATATATATCTATCTCAGTCTGCTCATATCTATCTATCTATCTATCTATCTATCTATCTATCTATCTATCTATCTATCTTCAACCGTTTATTTACATGTCTATTTTTTATTCTCACGCATTTTATTTTCTATCTAACCGCTCAATACTAATATCCATCTCTATTTTATTATCTATTTTTTGTCTCCATATTTAAGACCGTTTATCTCTCTCTCTCTCTCTCTCTCTCTCTCTCTCTCATTCTATTGAGTCTAAAACTGACTGTCTGGTGAAAGAAAAGACACTAAAACAGTTGTTTGAATTAATTTACGCAAATTGTGTTGTTGCTCAACGGAATGAGTTTGACTAAAATTTTGATTTAAAAAACCTACTTTAATTAAAAGAGAAAAAAATTACTGAGGCCAAAAGTGGATAGAGATTGCTTTAATCAATACATCATCTACAATTAATTTACTTACACTATTTCACATTTCTTTGTGGATTTTCTGTTATCCCAAGGTGGGATATGTAAAAGCAAAAGTGATAAAAACATAAAGAAAAAAGGAAATTAAATTAAATCGGCAAGACTATATACCCCAAACAAATAGGATAAAGTATTTTTAAAAATCAGTATCCCCCTCTCCTTCATGCGCATATATAATCACATTAACGTAAATATGACCCCGATGAAGTTGTAAAGGACAAAACGCTTGACAGGAAATGCGTTTTTTAATTTGTTATAATTTTCGTAAATTTGTTATGATATATAAAAATGTAGGTATCGTATTCACATCTCATTTAACTATATAGAAATATATAGAAATTAAATACGAGTAGAAAATCAGAGGCCTAAAGCAAAAAAAAAGAGTCTATTTAGAATCCCATCCTGGGGGGAAAAAAGAGTTCAGTTCCTCACATTGAGGAAGAACAATGAAAGTTTATGTTGCGGTCGGTCATATTTTAGCGGGAATCAGAGTATAAATAAAAACGAAATATATATATATATATATATATATATATATATATATATATATATATATATAAATCTATTATTAATTATTACGTTAGAACATGTAAAATCTAATACAAAATTTTGTTTCTACATTAAAAGAACAATGTCTCATCAGATAGTTAACAATGATGGTAATTTCGATGTTAACAATGATGAATTTTATATATATATATATATATATATATATATATATATATATATATACATCTATTATTAATTATTACGTTAAAACATGTAAAATCTAATACAAAATTTTGTTTCTACATTAAAAGAACAATGTCTCATCAGATAGTTAACAATGATGAGAATTTCGATGTTAACAATGATGATTAATTTTATATATATATATATATATATATATATATATATATATATATAGGAAAGAATATTAATAAAATTCTTTGAATTTAAAAATGTACTTTTTTTGGGACAGTATTTGTTTATTTTTATTATTGTATTTTATATTTCAGACCGCCCTCGGTCCTTCATCAGAAACGAGTGATATATACATATATATATATTTGATACATAATAATTATATATAATGATTGTATTTAATATATATAATATATGAAATATACAGAAATATATGCACATATATAATATATGCATAATAATATTTATATTATAATTATTATATATAATATATATAATTATATGATATTATAATATAAATATAATATATATAATATTTATATATAATATATAATATATGAAACATAAAGAACTATTAGATTTTTCGTTGTGCATATTTGAATTTGAAAGTACTGAGAAATATAAGTTAACAAATTAACTTTCTTTACTTAAAATTGTAATTAGATACAAAATGAAACAGTTGTCATATTAAATTATACATTCCATCTTTCTTGGTGAACTTTTTTTTATAATAAATATTTTTTTCTCATAATAAGTTTTATACAAGTAATATATCAAAACAGTATGTTTCTTATTTTTCAAACTCACAACACAATTTAGGTGAAAATGCTTATCCCTTGTTTCCTGTTCAGGTGGTCGTTTCCGGTTTTTCTCTTCTCCAATCTTTTCACTCTTTTTTGTTATTTTTATTTTTATTTTTTTTCAATTGGAGTAGATAGTCTAAACCATCGTCCGGTTCACACTCCACCCACGTCTATTGAACAGGTGAAGAGGCTTATCCCTTGTTTCCTGTTTAGTTTGTGGTTTCCGGTTTTTCTCTTTTCCAATCTTTTCTCTCTTACATAGCACCCTGCGCATCAGTGGCGTTTTCGCCTTGCTTGGGATGATACGATTAAAAAAATAAATAAATAAATAAATTAACGCATTTGGTACATAATTAAGAAAATTAATTCTAAATCCTACATTTTTATCTTTTTTTCTTATAAAAATAATTCAATCCGTTTTTGCCCACTGTATAATCCGCGATTACTAATAACATTTAAAATAAAAATTCATTATTAATTCTAAAAATAAAAATTCTCTTACGAATCATAAAAATTAAAATAAGTGCCTGGTATTACTATAAAAATGAAAATTACGCTTAAACTTAGAAGATGATATTAATTACTAAAATTAAAATAAAATTGCAGTATATATTAGAAAAATTAAAATAAAATCTACTATTAATTTTAAAGCTTACAAATTCTTACAATTAACACCTAACTTCTATTTCAATGTTATAATTAATACCGGATTTTATTTTAATTTCTCTAATTTTTACCATATTTTTTATTTTAATAGTTAATATTACCTTTATATTTTAAGTATTATTTTAATTTTTATTATTAATACCAGATTTTATTTTATTTTTCATAATTAATAGAGGGTTAGTAAAGGTCTGGGATTAATTATGAGAATTAGAACATATAAATTATAAAAAGTAAATAAAAACCTAGTATTAATTATTAAAATATAAATAATTATAGAATATATATTATTAAAATTAAAAGAAAATCATGTACTAATTATAAACTTAAAATATAAAATCAGTGTTAATTATGAAAAGTAAAATAAAAATTTCAGTATTAATGTCATAAAATTAAAATAAAACCTAAGATAAAAAATCGATATTATTTATTAAAATTGAAATTTGGTTTTAATTTTAAAATATAAAACAAAAATCCGGTAAGAAATAGTCCGAATTAAGGCTTATACTGGGCATAAAGTGGGTGATCGGTTTTCTATTGTCATGAAGTAAAAAACTGATCCCCCACTATTACTACTTATTAATATAATAATATAATTCACCAGTCTACCGCAAAAAGTAATATCAACCTACTGCAGGATAATGCTCTGCCGAGTCAGTCATGTCTCTTTCGAGACATGATCGCCCAAAGCATGTATCACGTATGGCACTTAACTGACTGACTGAATATAATAGAAACATGATTAAGGCTTCAACTGGGCATAAAGTGGGTGATCGGTTTTCTATTGTCATGAAGTAAAAAACTGATCCCCCACTAATTACTACTTATTAATATAATAATATAATTCACCAGTCTACCGCAAAAAGTAATAGCAACCTACTGCAGGATAATGCTCTGCCGAGTCAGTCATGTCTCTTTCGAGACATGATCGCCCAAGCGTGTATCACGTATGGCACTTAACTGACTGACTGAATATAATAGTTAGAAACATGATTAAGACTTTTACTGGGCATAAAGTGGGGGCATCGGTTTTCTATTGTTGCGAAGTAATAAACTGATCCCCCACTAATTACTACTTATTAATATAATAATATAATTCACCAGTCTACCGCAGAAAGCAATGGCAACCTACTGTGGGATAATCTTCTGCCCAGTCAGTCATGTCTCTTTCGAGACATGATTGCCTAAGCGTGTTTCACGTCTGTCACTTAACTGACTGACTGAATTTAATAGAAACATGATTAAGATGTACAACCAGTATTAATATTAAAAATAGAATCAAATTCACTGTTCATTATTAAAACTTTACATAACAATTTGATATTAGCCATAAAAATTACAATTACTTTAATGATGATAGAATTTTAAATTAAAGCCTCGTATTAATTATGAAAATTTTAATTAATACGCAAAACCAGCACAGGTAAATATTAAAATACAAATTCGGTGTTAATTATGGAATTACAAATAAAAATCTCGTATTAATTTCACTTTTAAAAATTTGTGATATTCATTTTAAATTGTTACTGCCGACTCACTCAATTTTGAGGTGGTGATAATTAATTGTTTATAATAAAGAATAATAATATTAATTAAATTTTTATTCAATAAATTATCTATGATAAATATTGGCTTTTGTTTCTTATCGTTTGTATTATATTTTCAACTGTCAGTGGTGAGTTGGGTAAATTGTCGCCATTATATGTTTTAATTTCTCGCATGCGCGTTGTTTGGTTTTGATTTGTACGATTGCACAGTGTAGTAGGGTCAGTTGGGTACCATATGTGAGAAAACAGGCTCCATGGTGCAATTCAATTTTGGAAAAGACGTGCTGTACTGATTGGCATTTTCGAGGGACGCTCCAGTATGAGTATTTCAGCGTTTGGGTGTTAATCTGAGGACAGTGCAGAGGATTCGGAAAGAGTTGGAATGGGTTTAATGCTGATTACGAAGATTCTTTGGAGTGATCAGGGCCGAAGCTGACACTAAAAAAAAAAAAAGATCCGGGTACAGAGAAAATTGCCCGGATTTATTAGTTGACAATGTGATGACGTCATCAGTGTCATCCGTTTCTAGAAACTATGATTTTTGCGGATTTTTTCGGCTATTCCAATGGAAATTAGGCACAGAACGTGAATGAAAGGAGGAAATTGGGTTCGAACTTTTTGAGTATAACCAGTCTTCAAAATTAATAAATAAACAAACAGATTTTTACTGCGTTCATTCGGGTGTTTTCTTCGTTTTTCTTTCTTTCTTTCTTTCTTTCTTTCTTTCTTTCTTTCATTCATTCATTCTTCTTTTCTTTGTTTCTTTGTTTCTTTCATTCATTCATTCTTCCTTTCTTTCTTTCTTTCTTTCTTTCTTTCTTTCTTCGTGCATTGTTTAGTTTGATTTCTGACGAAGACATTTTTCCTTACCCGGATTTTCACTATGATTGCACGGATCGGCCCGGACCCGTGCCCGGTGTGCCCGGTAGTCAGATACGGCCATGGGAGTGATCACTAGTGATGGCGAACTTATGCTTTTATTATTTTCCCACATTGTCTCAGACTCGACACGGAAGATTACGTCTAGTGCCTTTAGGGGTTAGTGCTGCTCTGGGTAAAGAGAGTGGCCGCTGGAAGACACTATGCTTTGGCAGCAGTAATCTGTACGATGCCACAAAAGAAGAACCTAGAAAGGGCTGGCACATCACTCCTTACATCTGTCCACCTAACACCCGAGACTGCAAACCACCTTGATTATTATGTGTAGGGTGCAACTAAGCGAGGGACCAACAAAACTATCTGGAACACCGAAGATGAACTTAAGACAACAATTATGACAGTATTTACCAAATTAAACAAGGAAACCGGCCAAAAGAGTTGCAGGAGATTCCGAAGTCATCTGAAGGCCACGATTTTATTGAATAGATTTACTCTTTAGTATTTCAACATATTTTTTCTATAATTTGGTAAACATTTTTGTTAAAATTAGATGTCAACGTTATTTTCATTATTGCGTCATTTAAATGAAAATTTGAGAGATAGGAAGATTGTGCCGAAAAAGTATTGAATAATTACGTGATGTCTGTCCTTCAATATGGCAGCGAATGCTGGTCAACCTTCATCAAAATGCTTAGGTTAATTTGTAATTTCTAAAAATTAAGGATTTTTATGTGATGTCTGTCCTTCAATATTTCAGCAAATGCTCGTCAATCTCATCAAAGTGCTTAGACTAATTTGTAATTTCTAAAAAAAATTAGGATTTTATGTGATGTCTGTTCTTCAATATTGGAGCGAATGCTAGACAACCTCATTATAAATGATTACATTAATTTGTAATTTCTAAAAATTAAGGATTTTTATGTGATGTCTGTCCTTCAATATTTCAGCAAATGCTCGTCAATCTCATCAAAGTGCTTAGACTAATTTGTAATTTCTAAAAAAAATTAGGATTTTTATGTGATGTCTGTTCTTCAATATTGGAGCGAATGCTAGACAACCTCATTAAAAATGATTACATTAATTTGTAATTTCTAAAAACATACGGAATTTTAGGTGATGTCTGTCCTTCAATACAGCAGCAAATGTTGGACAATCTCATCAAAAGTGAATACATTAATTTGTAATTTCTAAAAAATTACAGATTTTTGGTGATGTCTGTTCTTCAATATGGCGGCTAATGATGGACAACCTCATCAAAAGTGCTTAGATTAATTTGTAATTTCTCAATAAATTCTAAAAAAATTCGGATTCTTATGTGATGTCTGTCCTTCAATACAGCAGCAAATGTTGGACAATCTCATCAAAAGTGAATACATTAATTTGTAATTTCTAAAAAATTACAGATTTTGGGTGATGTCTGTTCTTCAATATGGCGGCTAATGATGGACAACCTCATCAAAAGTGCTTAGATTAATTTGTAATTTCTCAATAAATTCTAAAAAAATACGGATTTTTATGTGATGTCTGTCCTTCAACATGGCAAGGAATGCTGGACAATCTAATAAAAAATGCTTAGATTAATTTCTAATTTCCAAAAAAATCAGGAATTTTTTATCGATTAATCTAACAGATTTTATCAACATATATTTGTTTAGTAGAGGCTCATGTTTGAGAAGACGATACATTAATTTTTAAATACTATGTTCATTTTTTGTTTGAGAAATCTTATTAAAAATATGTGCTCACCTGCAGTATAAAAACAAACATATCATTTAAATGTAAAAAAAAAATAAAAATAAAAATAAAAATACAAAAATAATGTAAAATACAGAGAATTTCCTCTTAATAAAAAAAAATAGTATAAAATATAGTTTTCGTTATTTCAGAATTTTTATACGTACATATATCGATAAAATGCCTCTCTTGGTGTGAGAGCTATAATATTACAATTCATCTTATCTTTAAGAATTCATATACATATGTATATATTTATATATATAGATATATTTATATGTGTGCATGTGTATGTGTGTGTATAATATTAATTGATATATAATAATTAATATTAACTCCAAATATCTAGATTTCAAATTTTGTAATCTTTGTCTTTGTTAATTAACATTTTAACTAAAAAATATACATTAATGGTATTAGAACCAACAACTTTACGGAAAAAATATTTTAAGCTGTGCAAATATTTTGCATTATTGTTGAGTTTTTTCGGGAAATGCGGTTTAATACAGCTATTACGATGTAAATAACAAGTTAACCGGTTTGATACTGTACTGAATGCGTCACCAATATATGAATTTATTTTATTATTATTAAGGGGAAATTCGCTGTATTTTACATTATTTTTGTAGTTTAATGTTTTTTTTTAATTTTAAACGATATTTTTGTTTTATACCGCTGGTGGGCACATTTTTTTTAACTTAACCAGTTTGATACTGTACTGAATGTGTCACCAATATATGAATTAATTTATAAATTGAGGGAAAATTCTCTACGGCTGCAATTGAATTAGTAAATAATTTTGTTTTGTTAAATGTTTCGCCTCCCTTTCTTTATGTCGTCGTTGGCTATCACTTTTATTTTTTCTTATTTAGCATGTGTTGAGATCAGTTTGTTTTTGTCGTTGGTCGGTGTTTTTGGTTTCTTAGAAATTTTACGTCTATTTTGTGCTTATTGTGTAATTTGGTCCTTTTAAAATGCATTAAGGCTATTGTTTATATGATTATTAATTTCCATTATTGCTTGGATTTTCTAAAGTTAATTTAATTTATATATCTATTATGTTCTTAGAGGGGAATTGTTGTTAATGTTGCTTTTGTATTTTTAGTTGCTTATAAAATATTTTTTATTCTATTATGTTTTTATTAAGTTATTTGGTTTGCCAGTGTTGTATTTCTTTAGTCAATCGCCTTTGTAGTTGCCTTGATATGTTTGCTAAATTCTATGTTTTTATAAACAGGTTTTTAAGATAGCATTTTTTTAATCAATTCTAATAAAGCAATTCACTACTAATGTTAAGGGTACAGAGTAAGGGGTCCATTTCAAGGACTGCAAAACTATCTTAGACTTTTAAACTTATTCCCTATTTTCAATTATATATATTAGATGAAGTCATAAGTAAGTTCCGTGTTTGGAAAACAATTCTAATGACGAATTTACTTCTTGAAAAATTCAAAGTTGAAACAAGCATGTGAAACTTGAAAAAATTAATTTTTCCACGCACACCTTTATAATATCGACAAAATATATACATGTCTAGATAACATGTCAATTATAATAAAACTTTTGTTTTATATCTATAATAATAATATGTTAATATTTACTAATGTATTCGTCTGACGTTGTGTTGGTCGAAAAGAATCCTTTAAGAAAAAAGAATGTTTTCTTGCGTATATATATATATATACATATATATATATATAATATAAAAACTTGAATCCAAAAGGAAAAGCAGGAAGGTAAATCCCAAAGACCCGATCCTAATTAATATTAACATTTTAATATTAAAAAATGATCCAGGTGGAAGGGCTCAATGTAATTAATAATTAAATTACAGAGCCTATTATAAAATAAATTAAATTAAATTAAAATGCCGATGAAATCTCTCTTAGAGATTTCATGTACAAATGATCATACAACGATTTTGAACTTCGAAATTTATTTTATATATATATATATATATATATATATATATATATATATATATATATAAACAGAAATTGGCCGCCAAAAAGAACATATGCACAGTTATAAAAGATCTCATTCTATGCGCCTAATCAGTCGAGGTTTCGATCCCGTCCAGAAGCAAGTAGATGTCTAGCCCACACTGATGAGCTGTGATACAGCGAAGCAGGCTCGTATGCAGATGACGAACATATTATAACGAGTATATTATGCTCTCAGGAAAATTTTAAAAACAATTACCACTTCTGCGATTTACGCGTTTAATCTCTAGCAATGAATTGAATTCTTCCGGTGACTGGTATGTGTATCGACCGCTTATATATAACACGCTAAGATTTCACTTTTCAAATTCTACGCGCCGTTAGCTTAGGGAGTAGAGACTCCGACTGACAGTTTTCGATCCCGGCCAGTTTCGATCCCGGGTAGATGTCTAGCCACACTTGATGAGCTGTGATACAGCAAAACAAGCTTGTATTTGAATTATATATATATATATATATATATATATATATATATATATATATGTATATGTGTGTGTGTGTGTGTGTCTGTTTTTGCTCTACTATTGTATCTTTTCTTTCGTACTTTGTATTGAGCACTTTTTCTTGTGTTTGGTTCCGTTTGGGGTTTTTTCTTTACTGCGGAGTATTGAATGTTTTGTTCTTGTTCCGCGGGTTTCCCCCCCCCCATTTATCCGACGTCTTAGTACACCGGATTGTAACGGATTTAGGTTCTGTTTGTTAATGGTTTTTTCGGAGGTTTATTTTAGTGTAAATTTACGGCCTACATAATTACAGAGTCTATATAGTTATTATTATTATTATTATTATTATTATTATATATATATCAGTATGGATGTAAATAAGTATATATTTACATTCGAACGCTATGTCATCAATATAAACAAATTAACGACTTCCCATTTCATACTATTTATAGTGTTCATTGCCAAGTGAATAATTCTTAGGAAAAATACAATGTTTTTTTTTTTAATATTGCACAATAACATGTCTATCAAATGAACTGTTCTGGTGTCCAGTTTTTGTGCTCTCTTCCCCATGCTAGTCTCTTATTACTGACTGACCGAAGCGAAGGCTTCTTGGCAACCTTGTAAAATTTTGCAAAGTAATAACAAAAGAACCATTCTATATTCATTTAGAATTATCCACTTGGCAATAAATACTAAAAATAGTATGAAATACATCATTTCTTTTAAAAAATACTGGGGTGGCCTGATAATTATGGCCAGTAGTGTATGTATATATATATATATATCAAATCTACAGGGTGCGATGGGTAAATTGTCACTATTTGCCTTGTAAAATTTTGCAAAGTAATAACAAAAGAACCATTCTATATTCATTTAGAATTATCCACTTGGCAATAAATACTAAAAATAGTATGAAATACATCATTTTTTCATAAACTAGGGAAGAGCTAATGGAAACGGCTAAGATAGAGAAATCTTAAATTATGACCGGAAGTGATTTGCAGACAAATATTGACAACGGTTACACGGTTTTTGTCTGTGCTCAAATCTTTTGGAATATTTAAAAAAGAATTGTACTTCTATAAAGAAAAGGAAAAGAAAGAGAAAAGGGAAAGATACAAAAGGAGTAGAAGTGTAGGGTTTAAATAAAGAGGAAAGAAAGTGACAAAATGTAGAAAGAGAAGAAAGAGGAGAGACAATGGAAACGGCCAAGAGAAAGACTTTTTTAAATTTTGACCGGAAGTGAATTGCAGACAAATATAGACATCGGTTACACGGTGTCTAATTTTCTATTTAACTTTAGGCGTTTTATTTTTCTCTTTTAACTTCCAAAAATATTTAGAAACTGATGTCATATTTCGTTTGTTCTTATGAATAAAAGATGAGAGGTGATTGTAAAAACGCTTTTTAAAATGGTCCATTGTATTACCAATATAAACTTTAGTAACCCTTGGATTTGACTCTGATGAGATAGAGCACATATAGACAAGTGACTTAGTAAAACATTTATAAGATAAAGGTCATTGGTCGGGATTTCTGTAATTGCATAAGTTTTTACTATGGGCAAATTAAGATGTGTAGCAGAATTACTATTATTATTGTTGTATAATTTCAATCCTTTTGTAATTTAATTACTTAATTAATTTTTCTAAATTATATATATATATATGTATGTATGTATATAATATCAATAAACTCCGAAATCTACATTTCGTTGAAAAGCTATTTCAGGGAGAAAATTCTCAGCAACGATTAAATTTTTGTTTTTGATTGTTTCTGATGAAGAGTGAGTTTTCTCCATGAAATAGCTATTTAACAAAATGTAAGTTTCGAAATTTATTGATATAATATATATATTTGGCTATGTAAATAGATAATGCTATTTACATCGAGCCCTCCACCTGGATCATTTTAATATTGATAAATTTAA
The DNA here is from genome assembly GCA_037127315.1 of Ascarosepion bandense. Lineage (NCBI taxonomy): Eukaryota > Metazoa > Mollusca > Cephalopoda > Sepiida > Sepiidae > Ascarosepion > Ascarosepion bandense. Next base: position 1,875,515 of record JBBBDQ010000913.1, read on the forward strand.
TATTAATACAATCTGGTTTTGGGAATTTTGCCTATATAGACTTCCTTTTTAGATTTAAAAAATATATACACTACCGGCTATAATTATTAGGCCACCCCAGTCTTTTAAGAAAATCATGTATTTCAAATTGTTTTTAGTATTTATTGCCAAGTGAATAATTCTAAATTTGAATAGAATGGTTCTTTTGTTATTATTACTTTTCAAAATTTTACAAGGCAGCCAGGAAGCCTTTGTTTCGGCCAGCCAATGAGAAGAAGAGACTAGCATAGGGAAGAGAGCACGTAAACTGGACACCATAACAGTTTATTTGTTGCACATGCTATTGTGTAGTATTAACAAAGAACAAGTCTATTTTCATTTAGAATTATCCACTTGGCCAATAAATACTAAAAATGGCATGAAATACATCATTTTTTTTAAAAAATGTGAGTTGTGGTACAGTGGAAATCGGCTCGGAACGAGAAACCGGGGAACCGAGTTCGAATTCCAGTTGAATCCATTGTATTTACTTACGCGCAAATACCCTTGTGAAAAGTATTAATCCGTCTCTTCTTTCCAGTTATGGGTTAAATAGCAGGGCAGATTGGGTTCTATAGCCTTGGTCGGCAACCAGTCTACCGCAGAAAGCAATGGCAACCTACTGCGGGATAATCTTCTGCCCAGTCAGTCATGTCTTTTTCGAGACATGATCGCCCAAGCGTGTATCACGTATGGCACTTAACTGACTGATTGATTCCCTAATAAATACGACCGGTAGTGTATATATATATATATATATATATATATATATATATATATATATATATATATATGATATTATTTGTTTGAACATTATTTTTGATCGATACTCGTATTTAAGTAGATATTCTGATCATAATCAAACAGTATATATATTTATTTCTACCGGCCTGATTATTTACGATAATTTATTCTAAACTTATTTATAAATAGCATTTTGTCTGTGTGTGTGTGTGTCCGTTACCTATAGATTCCGAAACGGCTGAACCGGTTTTCTTGAAAATTTACACTGTTGTACTTTAAGCGTCTGCGAGTGTTATTAGCTAAGGTTTGTGTTGAGGTACCCCCGATAAATATCGATAATCGAAAAAATCGAGTTATAGAAGGAATGGTCCGATTTTAATCAAATTTGACACACTCATAGACAAATACATAAGAAACGATATTCAGAAGTTTCAAAGTTGCAGTTCTTACAATAGTGCAGAAAATCGATAATATATATATATAAAAGAAAACAAGATGTTTGTGTGTGCGTGTCTGTTTATCTGCCTGTATATCTGTATTTTTTCAGCCCTTTTATTTTAGTTTTTGCTTCGGGTTTGGATCTAAGTAGGTATAATTGCAGTTCTTAGTCTCAGCCATGATACCATTTACTCAAAGGAATTCAGTTTATGACGAAAAATCTTATTTGATATCGATAGCAGGAAATCAAAATTTGACTTACATCCATTCATTTTTCTTTCAGTCTACGGTTTAGCTTTAACTGGAAACAACTGTTGCTTTTTTAGTCTTTCGTGCCAACGTCCAAAGAGTCTGAGCTCCAGGACCATGGATTAAAGTTTTTAGCACAGTAGATAATGAAGTAAAAATAATATGAAACAGAAAGTATGACAAAACAATTAACGTCTTTAAATGTATTAATGAATATATTTAGTTTGTGTCTTTCCTAGAATATACGAAAAATAAACTTTGGAAACGGAAATGAAAAGAAAAACGCAATGGCTAAACATCCGGTTTATTTCTTGAAAAATTAAACATTTTATTTGAAATATATATAGATTTTAAAGGACAATATGTTTGGTTGTTAGTTGTTTTTGTTTTATGGCATATCAACCTCGGCGGGTCATTTATTGCCAACTAAATTTTACTTATTTATTGCTGGTAATACCTTTGTCTTTCAACAATTAATTGTTGTTTGTTTTTATATAAATTTTGTGTCTTGTAATACATTTTTCTTTTCGAGTATCAAGATTCATTGGGATTTGTTTCTAAGGTCAGGGTCCCCAAGACCTACCCTGTTATTTAACCCATAACTGGAGGGAAGGGACGGTTTAATACCTTTCCCAAGAATATCCAATGCTTAAGTGAATGCAGGGTATTCAACTGGAATTCGAACTCAGCTCACCGATTTCTATTTCCGAGCCGATATCCACTGAACTACAACGCACATCCGTCACTAAATGCTTACAGCACCGGGTATTCCCAAGCGGTCACCCATCTAATTACTGACCAGGCTCAACGTTGCTTAACTTCGGTGATCGAGCGAGGGAAAATATGGCGCAACTAGTAAAATAAAAATTTCATAAGGATGTCTGTATCACGGTTTCGTATTCTACCCAGGTCGTATTATACACAAGCTGTATCAAATTCACGTCGTATTATACACAATTCGTATTATACACAAGTCGTACTATACTCAAATCGCATTACACTCAAATCGTATTATACACTCGTCGTATTATACACAAGTCGTTTTATACACAAGTCGTTTTATACTCAAGTCGTATTACAGTCAGTCAGTTAAGTGCTTTACGTGATACATACTTGGGCAATCATATCTCGAAAAAGACATGACTGCCGAGGCAGAAGCTTATCCCGCAGTAGTTTGCCATTATTTTCTACGTTAGACTGGTTGCCAGCCAAGGCTACAGAACCAAATCTTTCCTGTTATTTGATTCATAGCTAGAGGGAGAAGAGAGTAGTAATTAGAGGAGGATCAGTTTGTTACTTAATAGCAATAAAAAAACGATCCACCCCCACTTAATGACCAGTAGATGCCTTAATCATGTTTCTATTATATGCAGTCAGTTAAGTGCCATAAGCGATACAGGCTTTAGGCGATCGTGTCTTGAAAGAGTCATAGCTGAGAGGGAAGATTATCCCTCAGTAGTTTGCCATTACTTTCTGCGGTAGATTGGTTGCCGTCCAAGACACTAGAACCCAATCTGTCCTTATATTTAATCCATAACTGAAGGGAAGAGACAGATTAATACCTATCCCAAGGGTATTTGTGTGTAATTGAATGCAAAAGTTGTTATTTCAGTCATTGCGAATTCAAAGTTTTGCCTCAAAAAAACTGCTTTTTTCTTTTAAAAAATGCCTTTCTAACAGGAAACTACTGAACAAGAGCAAGTTTTTAATTAAACTTCACTGCAATTTAACCCTATATATATATATCAGCATGTGGTGTAGATATAGAAGAATCCAAAGGAGTATCCTGTACATAGTGCTAGGATAACTCTCTAAGAGAGCTCTAAATATATATGTATATAAATACATATGGAACAAATATAGGAAAATTTAAGGCAGACACGTTATTTAATGGTAAAACGGAAGTATAGGCCTATTTCAAGCGAACCAGCATCAGCTTCCGTCTTTATGCTACAAAGGATTTTACACGAATAAAATTCACAAAGACCTACAAAAACCAATAAAAATAACGAATATATATATATATGGCTCCTGTTACGCTCAGGCGAAGGGGTTTGGAATGTGTTTTTTGTTTTATATAAGACACTCAACAGTAGGTTCATCAATATATATGTTGCCGTCGTTTTAGACGGCATATAAATATAAATATTTTGTCGTCATTTTTATGGCCCGGGCCCGCTCGTTATTAATGATCAAAATAAATCGTTCTTTTTCTTTTATTTCAATCTCATTTCAAATGCAATATATATATATATATATTCATTTTTCAGGGTCATTTGCAGCAGCAGAAAAACAAATGACCCTGAAGAGTAAAGGCATTTCAATAACGCCCTCACGAAACTTCGAATTTGGCACGACTGAAAAAAACACTGCTTAGCAAAGTGGTAAACTTTCCACACACACACACACACACACACACACACACACACACACACACATATATATATATATATATTTATATATATATATGTTTACGCTTGAATAGACATGCACACATATTATAACATAAAAAAAGCATGACCGAACAATATATATTTACATATTCATATATTTTTCCATCAGGTTCGTCTAAGCAGCAGATTCATTAACAATATTAATTTTTAATTCTTGGTTCAGTGTAATTGATGAGTGTCCGAAATATCTTGAAAATGGCCAGGATTATCAACAAAAGCGTTTGATACAAAAGCTTTAGACAATAATTACGCATATGGCATCCTAACGTAATCATTAAAACTTGGTTTAAACCTTCACTTCATATACATTTGTTATATAAACACACTTACACACACACACACATTATTTGCTGCCTCGATACACTAAATATATATATATATATATATATATATATCAGCATGCGGTGTAGATATAGAAGCATCCAAAGGAGTATCCTGCGCGTAAAGTGGTAGAATAACTCTCTAAGAGGGATCTAAATATATATGTATATAAATACATATAGAGCAATTATAAGAAAAATTAAGGCAGACATGTTATTTCATGGTAAATCGGAAGTGTAGGCGAACCATCATCTGCTTCCGTCTTTATGGTACAGAAGATTCGTGCAAAATCTTCTGTACAATAAAGACGGAAGCTGATGATGGTTCGCCTGAAATAGGCCTATAGTTCCGATTTACCATGAAATAACGTTTGTGCCTTAATTTACATATATATATATATATATATATATATATATATATATTATAAATAAAATAAATCAAATTTTACAGGATCTTATGACCATTTCAACGAATTAGATTCGTGTCATCGGAGATCTTATATATCATTGAAAAAATTATGTTTTAGATGGCCGCAACACCTTATTTTAATTTTTTTTTAAATTTAGAACGATTTCATGTACGGTTCGCCTCTTTATGCAAACTGGCTTTGACTGTCGCCAATCGGAAGCGTGTGCAAGGCTTTGTACGGGGCCTAAACTTTATACATTTTGTTTCTAATGTCTGAACGCGCTTTACTGAGGGTGGACCAGAGACTGATCATTTCTGGTTGGGTCGGCGTGGTGAGGGGGGTATGATATTGAGAGACCCGAAACCCCCTAGTGATCCATGTAAAGACATCACTGACGACACCCTCTAACGCCTCCACTACGGTGCGTATGTTTGAAAACTACTACTAATAAAACTAACAACAACGACAGCAACAATAATACTATAGTATATGGCTATTACATCAAACATTATTGCATTTGTTTCGTATTTGAAAATTAACGCCAATTTTGTTATTATCATATTTTCTTATGCATAATACGATTTGAGTATAACATAATTTCAGGATGTGCGTTGTGTTGCAGTGGATATCGGCTCGAAACGAGAAATTGGGGAGCCGAGTTCGAATTCCAGTTGAATTCATTGCATTCACTTCCGTGCAAATACCCTTGGGAAAGGTATTAATCCGTCTCTTCCTTCCCATTATGGGTTAAATAACAGGACAGATTGGGTTCTATAGCCTTGATTGGCAACCATTCTACTGCAGAAAGCAATGCCAATCTACCGCGGGATAATCTTCTGCCCAGTCAGTCATGTCTCTTTCGAGACATGATCGCCCAATGCGTGTATCACGTATGGCACTTAACTGACTGACAAACTACAATCTGCAACAAAATTGTACATTTTTCTTCGGCCATTGAAAGAACAATGTCTTATCAAGTAGTTAGTAATGATGATAATAAACGTTATTTTTAAAAAGCAAATTTTTGAAAATTCACTTCCTTTTATTTGTAACATTTTTCGTACGAGCTAAAGAGCATAGGAAAAATCAGAAAACAAATTTTAAAATTAATGTTTTGAACGTTGCAAAAATATTTTCTTCGTTCCTTATTCATTTGTATATATATATATATATATATATATATATATGTGTGTGTGTGTGTGTGTGTGTGTGTGTGTGTATATATATATATATATATATATATATATACATATATATATATATATATATATACAGTCAGTCAGTTAAAGTGCCATACGTGAAACACGCATTGGGCGATCATGTCTCGAAAGAGACATGACTGACTGGGCAGAAGATTATCCCGCGGTAGATTGGCATTGCTTTCTGCGGTAGACTGGTTGCCGATCAAGGCTATAGAACCCAATCTGTCCTGTTATTTAACCCATAATTGGAAGGAAGAGACGGATTAATACCTTTCCCAAGGGTATTTGCACGTAAGTGAATACAATGAATTCGGCTGGAATTCGAACTCGGCTCCCCGATTTCTCGTTCCGAGCCGATATCCACTGCACCACAACAGTAGCGAGCATAAAGATCAGAACGATGTTAAGAAAAATTTTAAATGTGACATAACTTTTCATTTTAAACCTTTATAGAACATTTTATCAAGGAAAAATAAGGATATAAAAGTAAATGATATAATTCCAAAACATAAAGCTCAATAAACATATTTTGATAAAGTTATTAGAATCATTACACAACATTCGAAAAAAAAAGATATGATTAAAAAACATCAGAACGATTAACAAAATCGTACTAATATAATGGATACATCATATCCAGATGAAAATAGCGTTCATAATTCATTAGTACGTGACGTGAAAAAACCTTTACTTTCAATAACAGCTTGACATCTTTTGCTACATGAGCGAATTAATGTCTTGCATTCATTAACGGATATTTTCTCCCATTCTCCTTTCAAATTAGTCCATAGTTCTTTAACGTTTGTGGGAATTGTTTTCCTTAGCTCTTTCATTTAGTAACTTCCAAACATGTCTGGTCTTTGAGCAGGCCTCTCCATAACAGTAACATCCTCCTCTGAAAGAAACGTCTTAACAGACTTCGCTGTGTAACATGGCACGTTATCTTGCATAAATAAAGCTAGCTGGTTGATTAATTACCGTTCTCAAATTATCTACAAAAACATTTGATTAAAAAGAACAATCGAGGTCTTTTTGTTTTATCTGTTTGTGTATTTTTTAAATTTTCGAATAAGGTGTTGGGTATTGTGATGGAAGTTTTGGATAAACTGCCTGAAGTTTATATTTTGTTATTTTTGATGAAGTACATTCAAATTTCGCAGTCATAGACATCGTTACGCAATATCCTGGTGTTATTTGGGAAGACAAAGATAAGAATTAGGAAAATAAAATGAAATAGCATAAATAAATAAATCGCATTCTTTTTGTGGAGATTTGTTCCAAATGAAGTCCAGTTTCCCAAATAATAGCAGGATGTTGACAAAAATTATCCAGGATGTTGAGGAAAAAAAAGGCGGATGGAAAAATATAATTTAATCACCCCACCAAAAATTGGAATTTTTGGTCTTAATAAATAAAATTACCAGGATGTTTAGAAAAAAAAGGCAGATCGAAAAATACAATTTAATCACCTTACCAAAAATTGGAATTTTTGGTCTTAATAAATAAAATTACCAGGATATTAAGAAAAAAAAATGTAGATCAAAAAATACAATTTAATCACCCCAACAAAAATTGGAATTTTTCGTCTTAATAAATAAAATAATCAGGATGTTGAGAAAAAAATAAAAAAAGCTGGATTGAAAAGTATAATTTAATCACCCCACCAAAAATTGGAATTTTTGGTCTTAATAAATAAAATTACCAGGATATTAAGAAAAAAAAATGCAGATCGAAAAATACAATTTAATCACCCCAACAAAAATTGGAATTTTTCGTCTTAATAAATAAAATAATCAGGATGTTGAGAAAAAAATAAAAAAAGCTGGATTGAAAAGTATAATTTAATCACCCCACCAAAAATTGGAATTTTTGGTCTTAATAAATAAAATTACTAGGATGCTGAGAAAAAAAAGGCAGATCGAAAAATACAATTTAATCACCCACCAAAAATTGGAATTTTTGGTCTTAATAAATAAAATAATCAGGATGTTGAGAAAAAAATAAAAAAAGCTGGTTCCAAAAATATAATTTAATCTTAATAAATAAAATTACCAGGATGTTGAGAAAAAAAAGGCAGATCGAAAAATACAATTTAATCACCGCACCAAAAATTGGAATTTTTGGTCTTAATAAATAAAATTACCAGGATGTTGAGAAAAAAAGGCAGATCGAAAAATATAATTTAATCACCCACCAAAAATTGGAATTTTAGGTCTTAATATTAATTAAGGTTTTAACTATCAGTTAAGAGCCATACGTGATACAGGCTTTCGGCGATTTTGTCTCGAAAGAAACATACTGACTGGGCAAAAGATTATCCCGCAGTATGTTGCCATTACTTTCTTCAGTATACTGGTTGCCAGCCAAGGCTATAGAATCCAATCTGTCCTCTTGTTTAACCCATAACTGGAGGGACGAGACGGATTAAAACCTTTCCCAAGGGTATTTGTGCTTAAGTGAATGCGAGGAATTTAACTGGAATTTCCAAAAACGCGGCTCCACGATTTGTTGTTGAGTGTCGATAGCCACTGCACCACAGCACCTACAGAAATTTCTTTTTATTAAATCTGGGCATTTTTCATGGTGTTATGCTAATTTATTAACAAATCAATGTTGGTAATTTTATATATATATATATATATATATATATATATATATATATATATATATATATATTTCTTCTTTTAGGAAAGCGGTCTTTGTTATTATAATGCGTAATATCGATGCATAGAAAATAATAATGATATAGAAATCTGAAGAATGTGGCATGTCAAGGCAACAGAATTACCTGTTGTTACTGCGAGTTTGATAATTCTATCTATCTATCTATCTATCTATCTATCTATCTATCTATCTATCTATCTATCTATCTATCTGAGACCTTCCATAATTATAAACTAGATGAAAATTAAATAATTAATCCCCTGTGTGAAAAAAAAAAAACTTAGATAGATAGATAGATAGATAGATAGATAGATGTGAACAACCAGAGACTGAGAAATATAGATATGATCAAAATGAGCTAAACTGACAGACAAACAGACAGACAGACAGACAGAAATTAAAAAATAAAATGACCAAGACTGACTGACAGACTGACAGCTAAGGAGACAGATATGAACAGACTTAGATAGATAGATAGATAGATAGATAGATAGATAGATATGGGCAGAATGAGATAGATAGATAGATAGATAGATAGATAGATAGATAGATAGATAGATAGATAGATAGATAGATAGATGTGAACAACCAGAGACTGAGAAATATAGATATGATCAAAATGAGCTAAACTGACAGACAGACAGACAGACAGACAGACAGAAATTTAGAAAAAAATGACCAAGACTGACTGACAGACAGACAACTAAGGAGACAGATATGAACAGACTTAGATAGATAGATAGATAGATAGATAGATAGATAGATAGATAGATAGATAGATAGATAGATAGATAGATAGATTCGCCCGATTTCTGAGTGGTCGGTGAACTGCGACCTTTAAATGATAACAGAGGCGCCAAACATCTTGAATAAATCGTTTTAAAATAAAGAGAGTATCGTGCAAATAAAGATGGCGCTGTAGATGAAGAACGACCTGACGCCTCATTGGCTAACCCATAATATGCAAATTTTACTGCCATCACATGCAGCATGAAAGGAATCCAGTTCTTCCATCTTTTGCCGTTTCCCGTAATTTTCTCTGTTTGATGGTTATGGCGAATATCTTCGTGTTTTTGGTAATAGTATTAGTTCTTCTCCGAAAGCGAGCATTATCTTACTGCGAATTCTTCATATAGAAAGCAAGAGACGAGATTGTTTAAAATTTGTTATATTCACTGGGAAGTGGCTTCAATATGGGAGATCCAGTGTTTGTAGATAATAAGTGTGGACATGATTCAACACAGCATAAGGTTTGTCAAGTTCAAAATCTTCACACATCAAAACTCACTCTGATGCATTAAACTAATAGTCGACATCAGTGTTGATTTATACGCTTAGTATGCTTACATGAATATATATATATATATATATATATATATACACACAGACATTTTATATAAATATATATATATATATATATATATATATATGCATCTTTCATTCAGCAATGAATTAGAACACTATTGGGCGTGTATAATGATAACATACACGCTAAAAAGTCTGCCTCCCTCTACCGAGCGCCCGTAGCTCAGAGACAGAATCTCCAACTGAAGCCAATTCGGTCGGTTTTCAATCCTGGGTAAAAAGCAATCGGCTGTCTAACCGTACTGATGAGTTGTGATACAGCGAAACAGATCTGTCTGCGGATGACTATATATATATATATATATATATATATATATATATATATATATATAAGCATGCGGTGTAGATATAGAAGAATCCAAAGAAATATCCTGTACATACAGTGGTGGGATAACTCTGTAAGAGAGCTCTAAATATATATGTTTATAAATACATACAGAGCAAATATTAGAAAAAATTAAGGCAGACACGTTATTTCATGGTAAACCGGAAATATAGGCCTATTTTTAGGCGAACCATCATCAGCTTCCATCTTTATAGAAGATTTTACATGAATTCCTGCAAAATCTTCTGTACAATAAAGACAGAAGCGGATGATAGTTCGCCTGAAATAGGACATATTTCCGAATTACCATGAAATAACGTGTCTGCCTTAATTTTTCCTTATAAAAATTCAAATATATTCCGTCATTTAGAACAACACGGTTATCAACGCACACTTCTGAGAAAAACGCTCGTTGATAACACGTACATACTCAAACAAGAAAATAATAAGCAGAAACTAAAAATCCTCGAAGCACTCTACATTAAACAATTTAAACCTGGTTTGAATACAATCAATTTCGATATTTCCAACAACGTACTCAAATGTCTGTAATCAGACCAGGGACCACAACACCACTATTTTGTCACTGTCTTCGGCCATCCGCCACGGTAGGGATGGACTTATATTTTCAATTCAATTATCTTTATTGTTAATAGCTTAAATGTTCTATGTTTACTGTGTGTTAATATTTACTCTTTGATAATGGCTTATGTGAGCCGAAAGCTTAGACCCGATAAAAAATTCAACAAATACTGTGATTTTTTGTTGTCTTTTAACGACATCACCATCAAGTATATCAGACGGTATGAACGGATCCTACACAAAATTAATAGACAAAATTTGTCTATATTATTCAATGAAACCTGCATTAATGAAAAAATGCTGCCAAAATACACACACAATATATATATATATATATATATATTTTCAATGGCTTTCCATACTTAATACTTCTCGCCTTCACACTCGTGTGGTCATGTGAGACGCCACAAGCTGTAGTGCGATTTTCGCTTCCCAGCAGGCACGCACGTGTTCGCCAATCCTCCACACAAACAAAATAGACGACTACTACTATCGTTCCTCCGTGAACTACCCGTTACAACCAACACTATTTTCCTCTTTTATAATGGCTGATGTAAACCGAAAGCTCAGAAAGGATTAAATAAAAACATGTATCAATATTGTGATTTTCTTTCCTCTTTATACGATAATGCTATTAATCTTATCAGACGATATGAAAAACTTTTACATAAAATAAAGCGACAAAACTTGTCTATATTATTTAATGAGACATGCATCATATATATATATATATATATATATATATATGATTTCCTCATACACATGTTTTATTTTTTTTTAAATCGTTAATCGCTTTTTCCATTATCCGCCCTTGCATTAAATATTGCTGCCATATCGAGTCGGGGGTTCCTGCTATCCACCTAGGTGTCCTTGACAAAATCCAACGGAGAATCTGTCATGTGATCGATCCCGACTTGGCAGCTCAGATACAGTCACTTTCTCACCGGTGCAATGTGGCTTCCCTGTGTCTCTTCTACAAATAATTTCACGGATTCTGCTCCGATGAACTTAGCTTGGGGCGATATGATTATAAAAAAAAATTCTATACTATTATAATGTGGATGTAAAGTAGGGGATCAATTCTACATTACAATCAATATATAAACTGATCCCTCACTTTCATCCTTCTCTTACCATCCGCTGTGCATTGAATACTGCTGCCATATCTGGTCGGGGGCTCCTGCTATCCATCTGGGTGTCCTTGACAAAATCAAACGAAGAATCTGTCATGTGATCGATCCCGACTTGGCAGCTCAGATACAGTCACTTTCTCACCAGCACAATGTGGCTTCCCTGTGTCTCTTCTACAAATACTTTCACGGCTTCTGCTTCGATAAACTTAGCTCACTGGCACCACTCACACATGTTAAAACGAGATGGTTTTATATTTTGTATGATTTTCAAAAGTGAAATCGCGATGTTTATATATTTCCTATGATTTTCAAAAGTTAAGTCGTGATGGTTACATACTTTGTATGATTTTCAAAAGTTAAATCGTATAGGTTATATATTTTCTATGATTTCAAAAGTTAAATCGTGATGGTTATATATTTTCTATGATTTTCCAAAGCCAAAGGTTAAATCGAGACGGTTATATATTTTTTATGATTTTCAAAAGTGAAATCGTGATGGCTATATATTTTGTATTATTTTGAAAAGTGAAATCCGATGGATTTATTTATTTATTTTCTATGATTTTTAAATGTAAAATCGCGATGGTTATTAATTTTTTATGATTTTCAAAAGTGAAATGGAGACAGTTATCAATTTTCTATGATGTTCAAAATTAAAATTGAGATGGCTAAACGTGTAACTATGTCATCATATATTTTTTCCATTTGGATAATTCACTTTTATTTTGATTGCTCAGATTTCTGTCAGTTTTATATAAATCTGATTTGTTGATTATGATCATATAATCAGACACATTTTGTCCAAAATTGAGGAAACTTATGTTTAAGATTAAAAAAAGTGAGCTGAAGTTTTTGCGACATGTGTTGGGAAACCGGGGAGCCGAGTTCGAATTCCAGTTGAATCCATTGTATTCACTTACGCGCAAATACCCTTGGGAAAGGTATTAATCCGTCTATTCCTTCCAGTTATGGGTTAAATAGCAGGACAGATTGGGTTCTATAGCCTTGGTCGGCAACCCGTTTACCGCAGAAAGCAGTGGCAACCTACTGCGGGATAATCTTCTGCCCAGTCAGTCATGTCTCTTTCGAGACATGATCGCCCAAGCGTGTATTACGTATGGCACTTAACTGACTGACTGTTGGGAATGAAGGATTCAGAAAAATTAATACTAACAGGACAGAATGAGGGGAAAAGAGATAGCGAAAAACAAGGCGTGGCAAACTTGACAGGTTAAGCAAATAGATGGCGAAGCAGAGTTTGAGAGAAATACCATCATAAAAAGTATTAAGAACTACAAGGGATAGGAAGATCTGGAGTGCTATGGCAGGGCATGGCTTAGAGCCTCCGTAAACCCTGCAATTGCGGTGGGAGGTCGCAAGTTCCCTAGGGGCCGCAAGTCTCTGGGAAGTCGTTGGCCCTGTGAAGCCGCAAGGCTCTTTCGCTCAGCAGATCTATTGTAATGAAAAGACATTAACAAAATAATTTTTATAATTAACTGGAGAATTATTATCATAATTGAAATGTTGAAACAGACCCGTTTTGCACTCTTTCTCTTTATATATATATATATATATATATATATATATATATATATATATATATATAATCTTTGATAGAAGCCTTCCGGCTCCGAAGAGGCCACAAATCATTTGTAATTTAAAAAAAAAACGAACTTGAGTGAGAAATAGATTATAGATATCTGTTTCAACATACATAGAAAGTAACTAAAAGTTGCGAAATCGTTCGTAGCTTCAAAACGGCAATTCTGCGATTTCTTTCCTTATTTTCGTGATTATGGAATATCTGCGTTCCGAGAGTATGGCATTTTGTTTAAAGTACCATTTATTGTGGGGTCAGTATGTTTGGGAGGAGGCGCAAGTTGCATTTTGCAGATAGAGGGGACGCAAGGCGCATTCTACTGTGTGTGGTGGGGCTTGATGCTGCTAAGCACGGCACTGGACACGGTACTACATCCTAAAGGGAACCGTCACATGAAAGAAGAAAATGTTGTTTTCATAAATTGGGAGTGTTATAGTTCAGTGAACGTGGTTAATGACAGCAAAATGTGAAATACTTCAAGATTCAGGAATTTTATTTTATTAGATCTTAGTGTTAATTTCATAAAGTTCAATGTAAAATAGTTATCTCCAAAAAATCGCTGAAAAAAAAAACAGCATAGTACGAAGGAAAAGGCCCCACACTAAATAAAAACAATGTTTTCTCGGCAAAATGTTTATCTTATTATTAAAAGGATAGATCAAAGTATTTTTTAATTATTTTTTAATTTTTTAATTGTTTCTAACAGGTTCATATTGTGGTAGAAAATCTTTTTTTTCGTTCGTCAGTGCAAGGCCTAAATTGACACAGAATGTATTACGTCAGAATGTAATATTATGCAAGGCATTTTTTGACTGAAAGACATTAATTTGGAAATTCTTGCAAAAATCAAATAATGGCCGGATTTTGATGAAAATTTCAGGACTTATTCATAATTGACTGAAATCACTTTTGAAATTATTATTTTTAGAAATTATTGGTAAAAATATTTTTTTTTGTTACATATGTTACCCCCACCAATTAATTTCCAGAAACGTCGAAAAATGCGACTATGTCCGCCCGTACAGCAAATTTTAATTAAATTCATATGTCATTGGGGAGGAATGCTAATCAAGAGTCCTTTTTTTTCTTCAAAACATGCTCATTTTTAGAAAATCTGCTCCGAATTGCGAAAACAAAAATGCAATAAAACTATGCCATTTTTTATTCGGATAAACTTTTAATTGCTTTTATAAACATAAATTAAAATGATATCATAGTCTGAATAGACAAAAAATTTCCATTAATAATGAATTTTTACAAGAATTGTTTTCATTTTTATCATTTTTTTATTAAGTAACTTCTAAAGATTCAAAAATTTCTTAAAATTTCCTCCTTCTAAGTCCGCGCGATTTTGTGAAATTGTGTGACGAATACATTTACTAATCGAAAAATCTAAAAGCTTACTATAAATGATGCTGCTCATTTTTAGTTAAATACTTAAAACATTTTAATTTTCTGCATGTTGATTACCCGTATTTTGTTTGTACGGGTGGCCGTACGCAACATTTATCATTAAAAGGTCACGGGGTTCAAGGGTTGTCCTTCAACATGAAAAAAATCCGTATATAAAACTTTTTATACCAAATTCGTCTTTCATACTTTTGGCTGGCTACTGTAAATAATCCATTATCGCTTCTTGATAAGGCGATGGCAGCTGTGATAACAAGGCTACCGTAATTGAGAAACGCTTTTTTAAAAACATTTTAGGCAGTAAGCAAGTAATTCTTGTTTCAAGTGAACTTAAGGTAAGTTTAAATTCGGTAATTTGAATAAAATAATGTGTCAGCGAGATGTATTTTATTTTTGTAAGAATTTTTAAAACCGAGAATTCAGTTTACAATCGATGAAAAATGGTGGAAAATTTGAAATTTAAAAAATTTTTTTTTTTAAACTTCAAATTTTCCACCATTTTTCATCGATTGTAAACTGAATTCTCGGTTTTAAATTTTTTTTTTAAAACCTAAAAAAGTTTTGATTTCCGATCAATATAATTTCGGTTTTAAATACACCAGGGTATTTTGCTCACTGTAATTAAAAATGTAATCTCTTGACTTTCAATTAAAGCTAAAATTATAGTTTTAAGAAAACATTTTTATTTTGAAAAATTCTATTTAAATTGAAGATTCGAAAATCTGACTGGAGGTACTTAATGTAAAAGAAATACATGTGTGCGTGTGAGTGTGAATGTGTGTGTGTGTGTGTGTGTATGTGTGTGTGTAAATATTTTCCTATTTTATCGCAATATGGAAGATAATATGACGTCATGAAAAAAAAACGATACTAGTAATAATTAGAGCAAATACAGCAAATCTCTTCTGAGACAATATCGACACCATCTCAGCCAAAGATGATTCAGTTAGAGGTTTCTATACGTGATTCACGCTTGGGTGATCATGTCTCTTCCGAGACTGGGCAGACGATTTTCCCGTCGTAGGCTGCCATTTCTTTCTGCGGTAGACTGGTTGCCAGCCAAGGCTATAGAACCCAATCTGTCCTGTAATTTGACTCATAGCTAGAATATATGTATTATATTATTAAGTAGTAATTAGAGGGGGGATCAGTTTATTACTTCATAACAATAAAAAACCGATCCCCCACTTTATGCCCAGTAGAAGCCTTAATCATGTTTCTAACTATTATATTCAGTCAATTAAGTGTCATACGAGAAACACGTTTTGGGCGATCATGTCTCGAAAGAGACATAACTGACTGGGTAGAAGATTATACCGCAGTGGGCTGCCATTACTTTCTGCGGTAAACTGGTTGCCAAAGCTATAGAATCCAATCTGCCCTGCTATTTGACTCATAGCTAGAAGAATATATGTACTATATTATTAAGTAGTAAATAGAGGGGGATCAGTTTATTAATTCATAACAAAAGAAAACCGATCCCCCACTTTATGCCCAATAGAAGCCTTGATCATGTTTCTAACTATTATCTTCAGTCAGTCAGTTAAGTGCCATACGTGAAACATGTTTTGGGCAATCATGTCTCGAAAGAAACATTAATGACTGAGCAGAAAATTTTCACGCAGTAGGATGCGGTAGACTGTTTGCCAACCAAGGCTATAGAAACCAATCTGTTCTGCTATTTAACCCATAGCTGAATGGAGAAGAGACGGATTAATACCTTTCCTAATGGTATTTGCACATAAGTGAATGCAAGGAATATCAACTGGAATTCGAACTCGGCTCTCCGATATCTCGTTTCCAGACGATATCCACTGCACCACAACGCACATCTCGTGCGTGAATATCGACCGATTAAAGCTTAAAATTTAAGATAATTATTAAAATGAAACAGAATAACAGTAATAAACTTTAACACTATCAAGATTAAAAATAAAAAAAAAATTAACTCGACCGCTCCCAAAATGAAATGCACACTTAAAATGAAACAGGGGATATAATACATATAAAAAGATCTAGGGGAGATAATTCAGTATTTGACACCTGAAAGGCAAAAATTAAATTTTATTAATAAAATCGGGAAAATAACCCAGAAATTTTATCCCGAACCAGATCGAACCTAAACTAATATAGCACTTTTACCAAGGACTATCCACACGCATACAAGCACACCTGTACACGCACTCGAAAATCTATGCCAATTTTACTCATAAAAACATTATTATTATTATTATTATTATTATTATTATTATTATTAAAACAAAATTCAAAGAAAAATCTGCAGTGTAATCGGTCCTGACTTAGCATCTCGGTTTCATTCACTTTCTCACCGACATGACAAGGCTTTTCAGTTTTTTCTATAAATATTTTCATTGTAACTTTCATGGCTTCTGCTCCGATGAACTTAGCTCCCTGCTGACCCCTTTATATGAATTTGCTCAAGCAACAACATTAGCAACTAGGTCCCACCCTTTTATTGTGAAATGTAAACGCAAATTCTACTCCAATTGTTTCTTTTCTCTCACTTTCCACCCGTGGAATTCCCTTCCGTTTACTTGCTTCCCTGAGAGCTACTATCTTCAAGAATTAAAATGTAAATCAATAGTCATCTCCTATCTCAGTAACATGCATCCTCTATTCCATGCTCCTTTCTCCGACCACTCCACTCTCATCAGCATTTTCATCCTTCTCTTACCCACTTACTGACACCCCCTATAACCTGTCACTATTTCTCATACCTTTCCTCCTGTGTAATACCCTGTACACCAGTGGCAATAAAATGGCTTGCTTGAGGGCGACATGATTATAAAAAAAGTTATCTCCTATCTCACTAACTTGCATCCTCTCTCTATCTCTCTCTCTATCTCTCTCATGCTTCTTTCTTTGTCCACTCCATTCTCATCAGTATTCTCATCCTTTTCTTACCCACTTCCTAACAACCCCTATAGCCTGTCACTCTTTCTCATAACTTACCTACTGCGTAACCCCCTGCACACCAGTGGCAGTAAACTATTGCTTGGGGCGATATGATTATAAGAATAAAATTCTCTGACGAGTTTTTTTTAATTCTGTTTTGGAGTAGTTTTCCGCACTGAAGGTTATAATCATGCAAGTCAGTTGCTAATCAACTTAACGCACCCAAAATGAAGTTGGTAATCTTCCACTGGAAGCTGACTCCTTAGTATTCGGCTAAATGCCGAATAATATCAATTGCTTAGTAGTTCTACTGAACTCCTATGAACTTCCCAAGAACTTCCCAAGAACTTCTCAAGAACTTCACCCGTTAACTTCCTCTTAACTGTTATTAATATAGGAGGGAGAGTCCATTAACTGAGGAATAGGTGTGTTTCATCATAACATTAATATAGGAGGGAGAGTCTATTATCTGAGGAATAGGTGTGTTTCACTGTAACATTAATATAGGAGGGAGAGTCCATTATCTGAGGAATAGGTGTGTTTCACTGTAACATTAATATAGGAGGGAGAGTCCATTATCTGAGGAATAGGTGTGTTTCATCATAACATTAATATAGGAGGGAGCGTCCATTATCTGAAGAATAGGTGTGTTTCACTGTAACATTAATATAGGAGGGAGAGTCCATTATCTGAGGAATAGGTGTGTTTCACTGTAACATTAATATAGGAGGGAGAGTCCATTATCTGAGGAATAGGTGTGTTTCACTGTAACATTAATATAGGAGGGAGAGTCCATTATCTGAGGAATAGGTGTGTTTCACTGTAACATTAATATAGGAGGGAGAGTCCATTATCTGAGGAATAGGTGTGTTTCACTGTAACATTAATATAGGAGGGAGAGTCCATTATCTGAGGAATAGGTGTGTTTCACTGTAACATTAATATAGGAGGGAGAGTCCATTATCTGAGGAATAGGTGTGTTTCACTGTAACATTAATATAGGAGGGAGAGTCCATTATCTGAGGAATAGGTGTGTTTCACTGTAACATTAATATAGGAGGGAGAGTCCATTATCTAAGGAATAGCTGTGCTTCCCCATAATACATTCTCTGTTTGCCCCGACCACATCTAGGTCCCATCCATTTACCGTTGAAATAGTTAAATATAACCGACACTGCTACTCTAATAGTTTCTTTTCTCGCACTTGCCGCCTATGAAACTCCCTTCCGTTTAATCGCTTTCCTGACAGCTACAATCTCCAAAACTTTAAATGCAATATCAGTCATTTTGTATCCCATTCATCTTTTGTTCTTTTCTCAATAATCCCTGTGTTGTTTTTCTCTCTCACTGTAACTCCTTGTAACTCCTTGTAACTCTCACTGTAACTCCTTGTGTGCTAGTGGCGATTCTGCCTTGATTTTAAATGATTAAAAAAACGTTGGTTTTCTTGAAAGGTTTTCTGGGTATATTTGGCAAAGATGGACAACAATAAGCTTTACAGAATGGGAAGAATTAGTGCAGATCTTTACTTCAATGTAAAAAAATAACCTCTTGTCGAAAAACTTAAAATATGTCGCTGAATTTATATTAAAATTATAAACGCTTAAAGCATATACATTTTTTTAATACTTGCATAGAAATTTGTTTCTAGCTGTTTTGATTCTTCTAGAGTTTGGTAACTTGGACACGAGAGATTGTCCAAATTCGTATTCTGGTCCTGGGAAGCTTGGGGGTTAAAATTAATATTCAGAGTTGTCGATTTAGGAAAATGGAACTCTGGGAAAAAAAAATCTCAATAAAAAAATTGTTCGAGATGATCGCGTAAGTTGTGAAGCGGTCGGCTTTATGGAAATCGGTAACAATGGCAGTAAAAAGAACTTTCAAAAGAATTTTATTCAACCGAAACCACAATTACTTTGTTTTTTCTTTTCTTTCTTTCTTTTTTCTTTCTTTCTTTTTTCTTTCTTTTTTCTTTCTTTTATAGCATTCTTGTTTTTTATCTTATGTCTTTTGCTTTTGTTTGCTTTCTCTTTTCTCCATATTCAATTTCTTCTTTCCGTTTTACTCTTTATTTACACCGAAAGCCATATTTTTCTTTCTTTCTTTCTTTCTTTCTTTCTTTCTTTCTTTCTTTCTTTCTTTCTTTCTTCCTTCCTTCCTTCCTTTCTTACTGTCGTAATGTTGTAATACTGATATTTGTATGCTTCCCTTTCATATATACATTCATCCATTTAGTCAATCAGTTTTTCTCCCTTTCTCTTGTAACTTTCTTTCTTTCTTTCTTTCTTCCTTCTTTCTTTCTTTCTTTCTTTTTCTTCCTTCTTTATTTCTTTCTTTCTTTCTTTCTTTCTACCTTCCTTTCTTTCTTACTATCGTAATGTTGTAATACTCATATTTGTTTGCTTCTCTATCATATTTAGATTCATCCATTTAGTCAATCAGTTTTTCTCCCTTTCTCTCGTTTCTCTTGTTTCTTTCTTTCTTTCTTTTCCTTCTTTCTTTCTTTCTTTCTTTCTTTCTTATTGCCATGTTGTTATAATATTTATATTTGTACGCTTCTGTTTTTTTTAAATTCATTTAATTTGTCGGGTTTTTTTCTTTTTGTCATTCTTTCTTTGTTTCTTTCTTTCTTCCTTTAATCGCCTAATTAAGTTTTTAATCGACTAAGTCGATCGGGCGAGTGAAATCTCAAAGCGTGGCTCCACCTAATATTTGTCTATTCCGCCACTCCGTACTTTAGCAGCTATGATAGACTCTTCTACGGATTCGAATCAGCCTCATTTCCCAAGTATTCCAAATGTAATAAACTGCCACTTTGACAACATTTTCCCAAGAACCGCTACTTTACCGAACAGACAACCACCTGAATGCTACCTTGATCATTACAACCTTAACATCTTCAAATGAAGGGTCAATTACTATCTTTCATCCTTATCCTCATAATTTTAATTCCTGCCACCTGTTCTCCATTCATATCACGCGCCGTATTTTCATTATTAGTTTTAAGAGAAACCATCTACTTCGAGAGGCTCCCTGGCTTTTATTTAAAAGTAATATTATATGCTTGTATGAAAAAGCTCCTAAATTGAAAAAAATAAAAAAGACAATGGAAGATTGCGCAATGACATGGCTTACATAAAAATGACATGCAAATGATGATGTAAAAAAATCTTGATGACTTCGTTGTCACGGAATTTCATACACGAATTAAAAAAAACAGAAAGAAGAAAAATTCAATTTATCTTTGATCTCTGGCAGAAACAGAGCAGAAACATTTTATGAATATAAAAACCCTCGAATGCTTTGATCCTGATTTTAACTGATTTTCATTGGTCATTATCTCTCTCCCTTTCTATATATATATATATATATATATATATATATATATATATATATGATTAATAGAAATGAAATGTGTTCCTTAGCTGGTGGATGTTATATTTAACACCTCAATCTCCCATTCCGAAACGAAATATTTCGTAATTGTTCAGTCCATCCGTCAGGATGATTCAGCAATTTTCACTCATTATTTTCCTCTTTATTTCCTACAATCTCTATCTATCTATCTATCTATCTATCTATCTATCTATCTATCTATCTATCTATCTATCTATCTAATAACAGTATAGCCCGGCGTTGCTCGGTTGTAATGAAAGCTTTAAAACTAATCCATGGTCCTGGAGCTCAGATTCTTTGGACGTTGGCACGAAAGACTAAAAAGCAATAGTTGTTTCCAGTTAAAGCGAAACCATCGACTGAAAGAAAAATGAATGGATGTAAGTTTTTTGATTTTGATTTGCTGGTATCGATATCAAATAAGTTTTTTTCATCGTAAACTGAATTTTGAAGGCTAAATAAGTCCTCTGAGTAAATGGTATCATAACTGAGACTAAGAACTACAATTATACTTACTTAGAGCCAAACCGAAGCAAAAACTAAAATAAAAGGGCTGAAAAAATACAGATATACAGGCAGATAAACAGACACACACACAAACATCTTGCCTTTTATATATACATATTATCGATTTTCTGCACTATTGTAAGAACTGCAACCTTGAAACTTCTGAATATCGTTTCTTATGTCTTTGTATATGAGTGTATTAAATTCGATTAAAATCGGACCACTCGTTCTATAACCCGATTTTTTCGATTATC